>CAKLNU010000509.1:0-26513 GCA_922788865.1 Poeciliopsis turneri | reverse complement strand
TTTGGGGGAATGAAGGCCTTGTTGATATGTTATGTTGCAATAATAAGGTAAACTGCTGAAGGCATCATCCTCCTGGAACTTTGAAATCAATCTATTTGACTGTCTTGTCATCGTGTCGACGGCGGCAGCAGCTACTGACTCAATTTAATCTTTTGTCGGTTACATGTTTTTGAGAAATCTCTGGAAAATGTTGCCTCTTTTGACTTTTTTGTTTTCATTAGTGGCTTTTCAGCTTCTCTTCAGTGGAAATATGTAATTGCTTTGTTTAATTTATGGGGACAGTTAATTGAGATTGGATTGACAATGTGCCAAAGTGGATCTTCAATAGATCCACATCCTTATACATTTTTGAGACTAGAAGGTTATTTGACTACCTGGAACAAATTTCCAGTGGATCGTAAGCAGGTGGTAGGTGGACTGAAACGGCGTCTCCCTTTGCTTGGTTGAACATCCCTCTGGTTTACAGCAGGTCTGCCAGGGTGTTTGTGAGATGGAGAGGTTGGGGAGGAGAAAACTCTTTTTCCTGTCACTGCGCTGCTTGGTAATTTAATCTCATACCACATGTCAGATCGATTTGTGTATGGTTATAGGGTACCAGTCGCTGCAAGGCAAGTGCACAGCAATTCCCTGCCACATCTAATTAGCAGGCCCAGTGGTGATGGGGGTGGGGTTGGGCTGAGGAGAGGACTCCATTTCCAGGATCTGCACAGATGGCTAGTGGACTCTTGTTGTTTGGACAGCAGAAATTCTCAGGCGCACCATTTCAAGTGGTGGTTACAGCCGCGTGAAGTCCGCACTTGAACACCCTTCCTGCCAGTATGGTCCCGTTAATCGCTGCCGTTTGCAGTTGCTGCAAGGCAAGTGACCACAATAGAGACTGCAAGGCCAGTCATGAACAAGAGGCCAGCTTCTCGCTTCCCTTATTTTGTAAAGAGAAATTCAACCACATATGCAATATGCTTGGAATTGGTATTGATGTGATGCTTTCACTGACATATTGACACAACACTGGACATAGTGAGAGCTTATGAAATGCGTAGCGTGAAGGTTTAATTGTGTTAAAGAAGCAGCCTCCTGATATTATTCATTTTCCTTTTTTCTTTGGAAACAGTGTTTTTTAAATGGTGGCAACACAACGCGCAGCAATACGAGTCTGTCCAAGCCTCTGCAACTCAGTCCGCTAATAGAAAGTTTTAATTCCTTATCAAATAAGTTTTCCTTGACGTGAGGCGGTGGTCCAGCTGCACCAAATTCAGTCCAGGTCATAGACGATGAGACTTTTTTTCTGATTTAGTCAAAGGTAAAGCTGAGCTAATTCTTTTCCACAAACACAATGAGCCAGAATGTAATAGAGATGAGCTCTGGACTGGTCTTCAAGTCTATTGGATGAATCTGGGCACATACAGTTAGTCGTAGCAAAAGCTCAGCCAATAGCTTTGTCCAGGAGAGAGACTGTGCAGAACATTGTTTTTTTTGGGAGCAGTATCTTAGTCAATGCTGCCGCCCCTTTTCAGGAAGGTGCCATAGCAAAACAGAAGGCCTGACCAGATGTAGCTTTTATGTAGAGTAAAAAACAGAACATCAAGTACTGCTTGGTTCAGCAAACTTGTACTTTGTTGCAGCCAAACTTGTTGAGTCAGAGCTGAGTACTTCCAACTGAGCCCAGATTTTATTTGATTTTTTTCATCATGAAGACTATGCAGAAAAGTTTTGATATAAAAGGCATGTTTTCTCTTTATTTCTGAGCATGGTGTCCAAGACGATTATGCCGAATCATTCTCGTCAGAAAGAATAGGTCATTTCCTCTTTTGGTCCGACACCCTGTGTTAGATGGATTAAGTCATTAGGTTTGAAATGAGGATACATGTCCTCTTCTGTTTCCAATATCCTGCTTAATATCCCCATGTTTTGCATATCCTGTCGTTCTATGCAGTTGTCAGGTTGTTTGCTGAAAGACTAGACGAGAAAGTTTTTTTATTTTTTATTTTATGAGTAGCTTCTATATTTGTCCCCATAGTAACCTTAGTGTTGAGGTTACCCTGAACCTTACACCCTTCTTTGTGTGTTACCCTCACACAAACACTTGTTCCAATTATTGTGCTTGCTTGGAGGACAATTTTCCAGTTACTAGCCAAAAAGGTGTGATATATAATTATTTGAGTGAATTGTCAAGTTGTTTTGTTCACCACAAACTACTCTTTGTATAGTAGTTTGTGGTGTATGACATTATTTGTAGTGTGTGGCATCAGATGCTAAAACCACATCTCCTTCCCTGAGAAACAAATGAATTTTATCCTCAAGGACTCTGACAAACTTTGTTCTGTCACTATAATATGCTCTCCTGTCTGTGTGGAGAGTTCAGTTTGTACAAATGGGTAAATTACTAGCCTGGAAAAGACTAACCACTTGTTCTGCACATCGATAGAAGGCGTGGACCATCGGCCGTTGAGAAACAATCGCTTGTTGGGGGCGTGAACTCTGTTGAAGTTTTAAACGATTGAACCAGATTTTGCCCAATCGCTAATGTTTGGCAGATTTATGTAATGTGCCAGCGCCACCATGAAGGACGCAACGCTATGAAGCTTACCAGAAACTGTGTGCGGCCATTTCCCACTGTGAACGGAAAAGTACAGAGACGAACAAACTCACTGCCAGCCATCAAAAGTCTTAAGCATTTCTGTTTCTGAAATACTTCTGTTTTATTTAAAGGCAATGTCAGTGCTGTCAAATGCTTCTTTTAATAGTCGTCTGTTTATATTGTTATCTAATTGGGGAGAAGCTAATTTACTTAATTTATTGTTGTTTGAAACCAGTTTATAAGAGCAACACAAACAATACTGCAGCCAGAGCCGAGCATTTTTTTTCAATTAAGTTAAATGTTTGGAAATTCGTACTCATGTGGGAGATTTTAGCTTAAATCAGTTCTACATTTGGTTTCATTTTGGGATGTAACCTGACTGCAAACAGTGCAGCTCAGGACTCACCCATAGCAGTGAGCGTTAGCCCTCCACCTGCTAAAAACCTCTCCCTCACCCCCTCGCCTGCCAGTATGTATAGATCATCTGCTTATTCAGGGCCAGCTCTAACTCAATCACTACCTTCCAGCTGAACAGTAACAAATGATGGCATGGGAAATTACAGTCATTTGTCTCTGCCTTCCCACACCATGTCAGCTCTTCTTTCTTTTAAATGAAGGCACCTGCACCGTCTTTATCGCTGCCAATGTTTTCCATATTCACCTCATTCGTATAGTTTCCATATTCGGAAACTTTCTTATTCACTTCTTGCTCTTTTGTACAAATTGTCATAAAGTAAGTATGCTGTTGTTTCTGCATACAGCAGTATGCAGAAAACTTAAACGATTGCCTCAGTTTGAGTGACTTCTGTTGAGTTGAAGACGTCATAGTTGGACCTTCTTTCTAAAAGTCAGTTGAAAATATTCCGTGTTGTAGAATCACAGCTCTGCATGTCACCTGGCGAATCTGAATCCATCCATGCATTGAGCAGATTCTTAGAACAAATAAATGCATGGATCTGACATAGCGTTCTCCAGCTGACCAGAAACAAAACTAAACCTGCTGTTGTTGTATTGACCTTCCAGCTTCTTTTCACTACAAATCTGAAACAAACTAACAGAAACCTTAAAACAGCTGAAACACTGAGTTTCTTTAAATCAAGGCTAAAAAGTCACTTGTTTAGAGTTGCTTTTGAACCAGTAATTAATAGGATATTGATTGACATTTGATGTGTATTGATGATTCTAATGATGGCACTTGAGAAAATGTAATGTCTTATGTTTTCACAACTGTGATTATGATGATCTTTTATGTTTCCCTTTGTAAAGTGCTTTAAACTACCATGTTGCTGAAATGTACTTTACAAATCAACTTGATTGATTGATACGATGCAACAGACCAGTCGTAATCAACATTGACAGGGATTTGAGTTTGGTCAGGGACTCCAATACTAATCTTTAAAAAATTCCTTGACTACCAGCCTGGATCAGATCAGAAGCATTTTACATAATGCAACCTTGAGCCTTGCAGTATCTTTGCCTGTACTTGTAGAGAATAAGATTGGAGTCCAACATGTACAGTTCCTAAAATCTCAGTCTACTTAACTGTTTAATTTTCTGTTGTTTGCATCAGACGGAGGTTATTAAAGGACTGTGTGGCAGTGTGGGGATGACGTTCAGGCACATAGCTGCCTTGGAAGGTGATGCAGTCTATGTCAGCATAGAGACAGTAACACCCAACTCTCCTGCAGCCCAGGCTGACCTGCAGAAGGGCGATCGCCTCATTGCTATCGGAGGTATTGGTTGTTTAATTGCTTAAAGAGAAAAATGTACTTTTGAAAGTTTAAAAGACACCAAATGACTTTGTTTTACTGAAGGAAAAATGTGTGCTTTCTCTTGACAGGAGTGAAAGTGACGTCTTCAGTTCAAGTGCCCAAGCTGTTGAAACAGGCAGGAGAAAGGGTGGCGATTTTATACGAGAGACCAATTCGCCATCAGCCTCCGCCTTTAGGACACCTTGGGACTCTACAGGAGGGACTTGGTCAACTGGAGGAAACCAGCTTCACTCCCCAGCCGACCAGTTATGAGGAGGACCCAGCGCCCATCACCACTCTTTCTGACATTTCTGACAGCAAAGACGTGGACTCTGAGTTTGAGGAGTTGCTCGTGGACTCCAAACTCATCCAGCCTAGTGGACCTACAATAAGTAACGCAAATATCAGTGAAACCAAGGAGGACTTCTTACTTGCTGTTAACCAAAGTCCTAAAAGAACAGTGGCCAACTTGGCTTCCAAGCCCCTTGGTACTATATCACCCATACTGAACCGAAAGCTAAACCTTGTCGGTCTGCAGTCTCCACTAAAGCCCCAGCCCAAAGAATCGCCCAAACCCTCACCACATAAAACCGTCAGTGAACCTTGTGAGAGTCTGCATCGACCCACTGTTCTTCCCCCACCTCCTCCCTCACGTCCCCCGGTGCCACCAAGGCCACAGATACGGTTGACGTCTGCGTCCTCAGAAACCAGTCTTCTCGAAGGTGTTGATTCGGTTACAAACACTGCCGCTACCACCACCAGTGCTTCTGAAAAATCGTTGGACAAGATTTTAGTTTGTGGAACCGCTGAAGATAAGAGTGGCACAGAGAAGACGAGCATCAAGCAGGCGGAAGGAAAACAGTTTACAAAAGCAGCAGACGCCAGTGATGAGATTCTTGGTTCTTGCTCTGTTACCAGCAGCAAGACGGATCAAGCAAAGGACAAAGTTTCAGAAATGTCCTTTGGCACAAGAGACAGTCTAGATGAGCAGTCACTCTGGGAATCCCCAGAAACTATATTTAGTAAACATACAGCATGCTGGTCCAAGGCCTCTGTGGTGTTTGAGGTGGAGACTCACCACAAGTACCTCAATGTGGCCCTGTGGTGCAAAGATCCCTTTAAGTTAGGCAGTTTGTTGTGCCTGGGTCATGTCAGCCTCCCACTGGAGCATGTGGCACTGGAATGTATGGCTACATCTTCTGCAGAGTACCAGAGCGTCTTTAGGTTGGGGCCCCCAGAGCCGAAAGCAAACGTCAGCCGCACTGCACTACGCAATCTCAGCACGCACAAGGGTTTCAATGAAAAGCTATGCTATGGAGATATCACCTTGAACTTCTGTTACTTGGCCGAGGGTGAGTTAGAGTGTCCAATGGGCTTGATCGAACGGGAGCGTGAGGGAAGCCTCCATGATGAGGATTTGAGAGAGAAAGAACCCACTCCCTCGGTACCGCGTGATGATTTGGCTTATGGCACTATGCAGTCACAAGAAGTCCGTCACAGCTTCCACGACACGCAGTTCCAGAACCCTACCTGGTGTGAATACTGCAAAAAGAAAGTTTGGACAAAGGCAGCCTCGCAGTGTATAAATTGTTCCTACGTTTGCCATAAGAAGTGCCAGGATAAGTGCCTTGGTGAAAGTCCTTTTTGCGTGGCAACGGCTGAACGTCGAGGCGCTGATCCTGAAGCCAAATCCACTATGAACCGGGCCACCGGGTTAACGCGTCACATCATCAATACCAGCTCGCGTCTGCTCAATCTTCGCCAGGTACCCAAGACACGACTGGAGCAGGTGACCGACGCAGTGCCCCCAAAGCCCAACACATCTGACAATGAGAGCAGTGACACAGAGACCTACACGAGTGGGCCAAGCCCGTCAAAGCAGCCGACCAGCAGCAGTGGAACCAGCAAACTTGTACGAAAGGAGGGCGGACTGGATGACAGCGTCTTCATCGCGGTGAAAGAGATCGGCCGGGACCTGTACAGGGGCCTGCCCACAGACGAGCGCTCGCAGAAGCTGGAGCTCATGCTGGACAAACTCCAACAAGAAATCGACCAGGAGCTGGAGCACAATAACGCTCTTATGATTGAAGAGAAGGAGGCCACGGATTCCCGGCGAAAGGCCCTCATCTGCACTGCTCTGAATAAGTCGGGTGAGAGACTTCAGGCCCTCACTCTTCTAATGATCCACTACCGAGCGGGCATAGAGGACTTGGAGTCCGTGGAGAGCATGTCTCCTTCAGAGCAGCAAGGATTCAAAAGCAAAGCGGAGAGTCTGGAAGAGGAAGTCCTTATGGGACCAGAGGTGTATGACGGCGACATCTGCAGCCCTGTGGAGGTGCAGTTGATGGATGACATTAGCGAGGAGCAGATCTGTGTGGAGGCACTTCATTAGTACCGATTTGGAAAGAGATGAAAACGTAACATGTGGATTTGGGTTTGGGCTTTTCAGCAAAGTAATGTCCCATTTCTGATTTTGACACTGAGGATTTTGTCCAGTCCGTCCTAAACACGCGGACGTTGAGGTATTTTCATTCTCACCTTTTTGTTTTTCTTCTATCTTTAATGTTAATGAAATTATGGTTTTGAGAATTCGCTACTGACGTTTTTATTTGTGATCCCATCGCAAGACCGAGGATGTCTTTTGTTTTCATCGTCTCCCTTAGAGGTACTGAGTGTTTGTCATTCAAGTTTGTTTGATTTTTTTTTTTTCTTTTTTCTTTACTGGAGCCCTTGTAATCTTACTTTGGTTGAAGGTCTTTGCAAAGTTTGCACATTTCTTCATTTTTGTGGGTGGAGAACAGTAACGTTTAATGATTGTTCACTTTGAGAATTTTGCCTTGAGAAACAGGCCAATCTGACGTCCAATAACCTATGATTGCATTCATCCTTTGTTCTTGCTTCGATGATATTTTTCCTGATAAATGTGAGAATTTTGGCAGCAGAAGCTCCTTTTAATATTTGTTGCAACATATTTATGCACTGGTACTTTAGTTCCCTTCTTTAAATGCTTGTAACTTAAGTTTATTTTGAGTAATTAGTGGTACAAGATGGTTGCTAATGTTAATCTATCCCTGTGCTCATCATTAATTTATTTGACTTCCACCATCTGGTTTTGTGCAGAACGCTTGTCAATGCTAGACTTCACTATGACTCTTTTACTTTATTATACGACCCGTTACGGATGTGACGGTTCACCTCATTTCTCTGAATAAATGCTACATCCGAACGCATGCAGATGTTAATGCAAGCCGTTTGCTTTCATGTATGTAAGTGAAACTGATGAATGTATATTTTGTTTAGTGGGTAATGTGTGCTTCCAGCTTTGTTTCCAGCCGCACCCGTCTCTGGGCACGGCTGGAAATGAGACGTTCACTACGGGAAAGACGTTTTTCTGTTTTTGTGCTACTGAAGCAGCTTCTTGTTGGGTGACCAGAAGAAACCGCAGCTTCTCGTGCAGCTGGTAAGACGCATTCCCCTCTTGGAGTGAAACAATCGTAGCGAGATGCTGAGCCGGAGGAAAAAAATGATAAGAAAAAAAAACTAAACAACTAAAGCAGACATTTGGGAACAGACTACTGAGTTTTAACGTTCTATGAAAAATAGCTGAGGAATTTTTTTGGGAGGGTGAAAACTTTTCCTTCTGTGTTGGTGGAATTAGGTTATTGTCTCTTTATTCACTGCGAACAAACTAAATATGTCCTGTTTTTTTTTGTTTTTTTTTTACAAAATGATTTGACCAAAGATGATGGAGTGATATTTGCAGAGTGATGCCCGGCCCATGTCAAGTTTGTCTTCTCTTGTGAGGCTGAAGACGAATCACACCTGCAGCACAAAACCTTCTCTTTGTGTTTCCATAAAACGACTCGCTTGCATAGAAAGTTTGTAGAACATCGACTAACAATTAAGAGTGTTGCCCAAAATACACGTTCATGTCTAAGAGAGAATAAATAAGCCAGAGCCATAAAAAGCAAAGTGATTCTTTTTTTTTTGTTTTTTTTTTGTTTTTTTTAGATTCCTGCTTAGTGCTCCACCTCTCATTCCCTTTGCAGACATTTTTCAAAAGTGTTGTTTTGGTTTTTGTTGCATTGAAACTGATGATCAGGAGTAAGACCCAGATCCTCTGGTCTGTTCTTTAAACTGTGGAGGGGGGTGGGGGGGTGCGTGAAGTGGTGATCTCCCGAAGGAGTTGGCGACTTTAAACTGTACATCCCTCCGTCGGCCGGTGAAGCGCCGTTCTCGCTGCTGCTGTTTATTCTGTCACAAAGAAGCTTCTGCCCTCATCGTCCCTCAGGCCCATCAGCGGCCGTACGGCTCCCCACCACAGTTTTCAGCAGGTCAACATGGTGTTGGTTCTTATTTTTGTGTGTGTGTGTGTTGCAAGGGGTGTTGTATAAAGTTTTGGAGAAAGAATTGTAATGAAGCTTTATTGTACATAGCTTAAATAAACAGGAACAATTGAATTCCAACCATCGTTTTGCCTTTTTTTTTTCTTTTTTTTTTCCCCCCCAATTTATTTTCAACTGCGCTGAGTTTTAAATACAAACACATTTTGAAATGTCTTTAAACCAGACGTCTGCTTCTGAGTGATTGACAGTAGACCTTTTCATTTTCTTCATTTTTGATTAAAAACTAGTTTAAAACAATATAACCGTTTGCTCCGAGTCAATCGCGTCCAAGTCTGCTCTTCTTACAAATCAAATGTTTGAGTGAACAGAACCTGAAACCTGAACCTCCATCTGCTTGACCGACTGAATTGGACAAATCCGGTGAAATCAGCTCAACTGTGCTCAGTTTGGATCTCTTTCAGTAACACCGCCTTGGAAATCCCAAGTTCAGTGTGTATAACCAGCAAACTTGCTGGTGCTCTCGCGGCGTTAGGAAGGCCTTCCATCCAGCCGCCATGCTTTTGATTTAAAATTTTTTGATTCAAAGTTGACAGGAAATTTGAAAATATCACTTGATAGTTATATATTTTTGGAAGACTGTAAGATTAATACCTAAACACCAACTATAAAGTCTTTAAAAAGGGATTAATTTAAAAAAACTCAGATAAATTAACAATGCTAAGCCTCGTGGCCCGCCAGGCTTATAATACACTGAGGGGAACCCTCTTAACAATATAGATCAGCAAATTAAAGTCCTATTTCTCCATTATGCTGAGATGCTTTTACTGTTTGTAAGGGAAGAGACATCATATATATTCTAGTTTAGGATGAATTCCTTTAAGGATCTCGAAATATTTTAATGTCATTACTGCACCTTTTTGCAAAACAAAAATATATATATTCCTCCCCCCCCAATTTTATTCAATAAGAAAAATGTTCTGGTTTTTGTTGATGAGGAAACAGAGGTATTGTGTGAGCATCTGCAAAGTAATTGAGGCCCAGTTTTAAGATGGACAGACTGATTACAGTGCGCCGTCTCCCACATCTCCCTGTCATGGCAACTCATTGTGCTGTCTCCCAGCATGCACTTCAGACAATCAACATGAGTATTTCCTGGAGCATGCTGAAAAAAGCCTGCATGTTGCTCCACTCATCCTGAGCCCCCCCCCCTCCACGGCTGGAATATGAAATCACATGTAAAGCAAGACGGCCATTTGTAAAATACTCAAAAGCGTTTAAAGGCGAGAGAAGCTAATGGTGCTGAAAATCCAAAATTGTCACTGGATTTGATTTCAGTGTCACGGTTTCCACAGAGATAGAGAGAGAGATAGAGAGAGAGAGAGCAGCTTTTTAAGAATAACGAAAGATCATACGTCCCCACAAATAAAAACGAAACAAACCAATCCCAGTCCACGACGATTGAAGCCAAATAAAGATTTTACAAACGGTATGTTTCTGGGTAGAGAATATTTAAAATGAAATCCTTCTCTTGGATCTGTCATTGATTTTCCTGCTGCTGTCTGGGGAAGGTTGGCTGCCGAAACCCCTGAAACCCCTGAATAATCTGTGCAGCTGCAGCCACAGGAGTGTCAAGGGCTTCTGCTTCCTGCAGTCCATGTTCACTGTGGTACAGCATGTCACCAAACAGCACACTGACAACTGGTCAACCTTTAAATAGGCCGATTGACTGGTCACCAGCTTAAAGACGGCCGTTACGCTGATTAGAGGACATGCATGTCCCTGTGGTCAAGTGATTTTACATTTTTGCACCATCATCATCATCATCGTCATCATCATCAATTGGTTCATTTTCAGATACTTTCAGTAATTATCTCTGAAGTTATTTCACACTTTTGTGGACCTTTGCATTCGTTAACAGAGGGCCGGTCAAGATTGTGTTGCAGGGGTCCCCAAAGTGGGTCCCTGAAGGTCGGCATCCTGCATGTTTTGGTTCTCTCCCTGGTGGCAGTAAGAACCTTTTCAGAACGTCAACGTTCTTCTTCGACCTCTAATGAGCCGTCATTTGATCCAGGTGCGTTAAATAAGGGAGAGAACTAAAACATGCCGGACGCCGGCCCTCCAGGGCCCACTTTTAGACCCCTGTAGTATCACATCCATCACTCTATAATAATCGTTAATTCTTTCAAAGAGTTGAATTTGTAAAACCTTTATTTGTGAAAACAAAACAAAACAAAAAACAACAACAAAAAACTTGGGCTTAAGATGTTTCCCCCAAAATATTGTTAAAATCTTTTCTCCTTGTTTTAACCCAGTACAGTGTACAGTCTCACAAGCTGGATATATTTTTACACTCCTATTTGATATGTTTCTTTTAAAAAAAAAAGAAATAAATAACAGGACAGCAGCTACTTTTGTTAACTGTTAACATGTGTTGCCAAAATTCAACATACAATAGCAGAAACCAAAAAAGAAAACCCGACATCAGAGCCATGCAGGTCCTGGACTGAAAATGTTACAGATTTTCATTACATTTTTTACATTTGCACTTGCTGCTTTTTTTTTTTTTTTTTTTTGTCTTTTTCAAATGAATTTTGCATCTTTTTTTCCTCATGGGTTGGTCATATTCCGTGGAACCAAAGCTGAACACATGTGGCCAAATGAAAACCAACATTCTGGGTTTACATAACGAATTACTTTCGGCACCGCTGTCGTCCCCTTGCGGTTCACCGATGACAGTCATTTTGCGTCGATTTGAAATAAACGTAACAAATTCCTCTTCCCCTCGTTCACACATCACACACTTAGCAGTTATAACGACCCGGACGTCACGCTCCGCTAATATTTTCAAGACGGTAAATGCTGACACACGTAAACTTGAAGGGCAAAGAAACGTGAAATATGAACATGTTCTGGATTCGAAGTGAACCGTCAGAGAGACTGTCCTCGCTGAATAAGGCTGCTGGCTGAAACCACTTGTCACAAAAAATGCACATATTAAGAACAACTTTGGCTTCCTCCGATACGACTGTGAAGAGAACACCGAACAGCGACGACCGACTGCGGGAACATTGACATGGGGTTAACTTGGCTGTGTTGCTTCATTTGACTCCCCGGGTTTCTTTCCTTTTCTATTTTCTCTTTTATTTTTTTGTACAACAAAATATAGAATCTGAGGGGGTTTGGCTGTCCGCCTGTCGTCTCGTTAATCGTATTCGTCATACTCTGGGTCCATGTCGTCGCCCTGGTAGGACGTCCCCTGTGTGGTGTAGGACCTTGTCTTCATTGAACAATTTGTGTCCATCAAGATGGCCTGCAAAGACAGAAGGAATTGGTTTTCTCATCAAAAGATCCGTAAATTGATCTGCTGTGAAGCTCGGACGTTTGGACAATGGGTCTTTTACCTGAAAAAAAAAGAAAAGAAAACCTGCCGGGACATTACTGGACGTCAGCAGAAGATCAATATGGCTGCCATGTTTGTACATGTGAAAAGAAATTTTAATCTAGACTTTTACTTGGTGAATTTATTTTGGGGGGGGGGTTTAACACCGGGACGATCCCTCACACAGTCAACTCCACTGTTAAGACACATCAGAAGACTCAGAAAAGATGTAAAAATCCTGAAGACAGGAAACAGGAAATAGCAGAGGTGATCAATAGATGTCAATAGATGGATGTGAGATAAACAACAGAGGAGTCAGTGAGCCGACGGATGCAGAGTGGAACAAAACACATGAGCGTCGTGCTTTAGTGCGTCGTGACGGCGGCTGCTCCGCCAGGAATCACACACAGGTGGTTCAGGCACTCAAGCAGGCGGATGGATTAGATCAACAAAGCACTGCTGGACTGCATCAGGCCAGCTCACAAAGATTAGTTCATGTTGGTGGGATCAAAGTCAGACACAATCAAACACGAGAGGCAAACAGGACCAAAATATGACATGTAGGAGATCAGACACCGAGATGGACTGTTGACCTGTCCAGGGTGAACCGCCTACACCTCTCATGCTTTTGTGTGTGCTGAAAATTTCTTAAACTGTGAGTCAACTAAAATACATAATAAATAAAATAAGCTAAGGCGTCTATCTTTTTTTTTCTGCTACTCTCCGATTTGTTTTCATTTTCGCTCCGCAGAAGCTCCATCTGGCCTCTGGAAGTATCTTCTGTTGTGTTTAGTTGTGATGCTTTTGTAGGGGGACATCGTCTGAGATAACGCAACGGCAACGACACGTTCTCCCTCTCCTGCTGTTGACTTTTCACTTTATATTAATATCGAAGGAACTGCTGCATCAGCTCTGCTGCATCAGCTCTGCTGCATCAGCTCTGCTGCATCAGCTCTGCTGCATCAGCTCTGCTGAACGCCTCCAGTCGGGCTTGGCGAGCCTGAGCCAGGTTCTCCAGCGAGGCTCAAAACGATCGCAAACAAAACATGCAGGTAAAATAAAACCCCCAAAACAAAATGCCGTTGTCTTTTACAAAACCCACACGAAATAAAATCCAGTCTAATTCTGTTGGTGCAGATAAAAAGCGGGCAGTGAGATCCGGCTCAGTGCTGCATTCTGCCCTGCAGGCGGGCCAGGATGTTCTCTACATCACGCTTTTGTTTCAGACTCGGTTTTTCTGAATAGAGCTCACATCAGTTTAATACCAACATGTTTCTCCAGCGTAATAAACACAACACAGCTTCACTTTTTTTTTTTTTTTTTTTTTGATCCTGCGTCCAGGTCGCGGGGTCAGCTTTTAACAACCTGGAAACGTTTCCATCTCAACAGATTCTCTAAAATCCAATTCATGTGGAACACAGCGGCTCGGTGTTGCGTTTCGTTTGGAGCTGAGCTGAACGGGTGATTGTTTTGTTTTTAGTTTTCTCTTGAGCCTTTGCTTGTTTTTGTTTTTGGTTTTTTTTTTTTTAAATCAGTTCAACAAGCCAAATTGCGTTCTTCTCCCAAAAGCCCACAATGCATCAAACTGAGGCGAACAGTAGAGAAAAACATAAATCTTTTTTTGTAATACTTTGGCAGCTTTCATTTTCTGTCCAGGGTCCACCGTCCCGGAGTTTTTGATTTTTGGGTAACATCTCATTGATGGAATGGTGCCTTTAGGCGGCGTTGGACTTCGGTCAAAACTTACAATTTTCTCTTCTTGCCCAGGCGGATTCTTGAGGAAGAGACAGAGAGGAGCGAAGAAAATGTCCACGACTCCGATGATGGTCATCAGCCAGGGGAAGCCGATGCTCTCAGCTATGGACCCTCCGATGGACGGACCTGTGACAAGGAAACGCTGCACAGATTTGTTTGTTTGACTTTTTTAAGTGCTGAGACGAAGAAATACGAGTTGTAGATTAATAGTAGACAGTCAGAGGACTGGAGTCGGACCATGGCGACACGAGTTGCCATATTTTGAACAGAGAGGCTGATTGTGAAGGAAATAATTTGTACGGTTCAAAGAGTTTATTTACGGTTTTCTACTCACCCAAAGCAAATCCCATGCAGAAAGCCACGTCAGCAATGGCATACACACTTCCATACACAGACACGTGCCTCAGGTCCACCAAGTAACCCATTATAGGCATCATGGAGGAATCCACCATGCCTGTGAGATACATTTAGAAATCATGTGAAACTATCTCTTTAGAGCAACAGAGTGAGAAGACGTGACAACTCACCAATAGCAAAACCAACACCAAAGTTTGGAAGAATAAGACCATAGATATCTCTGGCAAAAGGAACCTAAAGCAGACAAATTAGTTATTAATTTCAGTGTCTCTACAACTTATCATAAATTTGTGATGAAATCACAAATTCATCCATTCCATTAATTACGCTTTCTCCTTTAAACATTGTGGGATGTGGGAGGCTGGTGTCTGTTTTAAGCAGTCATTGGGCGAAAAGGTGGAAAACAACAAGAGCTTCTGATCCAGTTCGTGTTTCAGATCCATTTTAAATTGGTGCTTCAACCAAGTATTTCTAATAAAACGTACTTCAGTAGAGGTGTGAGTTTACTCTGCTTCCTCCGACTCCCCTCATATACTCACGCAAATGACACTGAAGCCGACCACCACCATCCCGATGAGAGCGCAAAGCCATCTGGAAAGCAAACAGGTGTTGTCACAGCTCACTCATTTTCACTGTGATTGAGCACATTGGCAGCCACACGAGCGTAAGGTCGACACAACATCAAATGCATTGTAACATTTTCTGCAGTTCAGAGGTTTGAGTCCTTCATATGTGGTTTAAAGCCCAGCTCAAAAGTGATCGTTTGAAGCTTCGTCGCGTCGTTTCATTTTGCAGATGTCGGGTGAATCGCAACAAAAGGCAGATCGTTTAAGACACGACGGTTTCTAACGTTCCAGGAAAAGCAGAGTTTTGTACAAATAAAGCTTTTTTTCATGAACTAATGAAGTTAATTTAAAAATAAATTCAAGGCATCTCTTATTTCCACAAGCAGTCAGGACAGAGTCCGTCGCTAATCTAATTGTTTCCACCCAAAAGTCCTTTGTGTAACGACAGCAGAGATATTTACTAGTGTTTGGGACGAAAGTGGCTGTTTGTCTGCAGGAAGTTGAATTCTGCAGAAACGATAAATCCAGAAGAGGAAATGTTCCGGTCAGAGAGTTGTGCATGAGGGGTTGAGAGTTCAGTTTCCTGTGAAAAGTGAGGCGAGTTGGCAGCTTATAAAGCTGAAACAATCAAGTCTGACTAAACAGCTCAGCATGGCTGCATCAGTCAATGGACTTTTAACCAGTTTTCAGTTGGAATAGTTATGGTTGATATGGAATTAGACTGTATGATAATTTTTACTTTTCTGATTCTGATTTGGGGTTTGCATGCTAATAAAACTAACTGATGAAGAGCTTAAAGTTTGTTCAAACATTGCTGAAGAAATGCACATATTCATATTTAAAAGCTCCAGATAAAAATTTCCTGTTGAAAATCTTTTTTTTTGGATTTGTCTTTTTTATCTCTTTGCAAATTACAAATTGATACTGTGAGTTTTATTAAACATATAATGCGCAGGGTTAATGAAGAAATAAAGGCTGGGTAAAAAAAATAAAAAAAATAAAAATAAATAAACATCCAGGCCTCATATTTCCCGAGAAATGAGTCGCAGTAACACCGACCAGCACGATGCTCTTGTTCGGCGTTGCATTTTTAAAGAAAAGTCAACATTATTATAACAGAATTACCAATGCCTTTTTTAATATATATATTTATATATTTTTTTTTTTTGCTGTCAAGGCTTCAATAACGGCGCAACCACGCAAACATTAAAACCCCTGAAACTCATTTATAGGAGCGGAAGCAGATACCACATCCACAGACGCAGAGTAGAGGAAAGCAGATAAGGACAATTTCCCTCCCTACCTTCCCATCTTGTGCGCCAACGAGCCAAAGATGTTGGTTCCAATAAGGTAGGAGATGGAGGCTGGTAGGAAAGCGATGCCTGGGCCACAGATGGAGACACAAAGGGAACAGAGGTGTGGGCAGAAATGCAAAGATAAGGAGATGTTTATCGGAGTCGCGCACGGAGCCGCTGCACGTCTCGCATTGTGTGCAATGAAGTCTCCTTTCCACCTGCCAGCATGTGACATCCTAATATCCTGTTCCCCTTTCATCCTCTTTATCTGACCTAGACTTCATATACAAGCGGGCAGGGAAAAAAATATATAATAGAAAAGTCTGTGGCGAGGCAATGTCAACAACATCTGCTAACTGGCAATTTAAACACACACAGGTGTACCTTCTAAAAACACTTTTCTACACTTTATCGCTTTAAAACATCAGTCGTCATTGCCTCGATGACAGACCAATGCAAAATAGCTCCTAAAAATGTTACTTTGACAAAACCTCGAATTGGATCCAGAGCACCCGATTCCCTTCCACAACAAACCCATTAGTATATATTTTAATTCCCCCCAACAAAGCTAGTTTTGCTAGTTTCTTAGGTGTTAGAGGTGAAGCAAACGTCCCAGAGGAAGTTTGCAGAGATGCTTAAATGGCAATCAAAGCTGTGAACTCCTCCCAGAGCTCATCATCTGAAAAGGGGAAAGAGCAAAGCACAGCCTGCTATATACCTATAAACCTCAACCCAACAGCTTGACAAGGACACTCAGAGAAGCAGCTGCCTGACAAAGGCAACTCCCATACCTGGTGTCTAGCAATAGAAAAGATGACGATGCAAAATCATAGACTTTCCAAAAGTTGGAAGAAGAACAACGATGTTCATAGAAAGGCGTCTCGCTTACAGTGAACCTGAACCAGCAGATGTTCTGGTCATATGCTGTTTGTTTTGGGGGAGAATCACTCGTGTGATTCTGTGTCGGTGCAGGTTGCGCCGTGTGTGTTTTGTGTGTTTTCTGCTTGAATACCTAGTTGCCACTTCCTGGTGCACATGGTCTCCATCATCCAGATCGGCAGCGTTGGTTCCATCATGGCAATCGCCATGTTTCCGAAACAAATGGCACCTGGAGATGAAGATGAAAGATAACTACATACGGTCTCAATTATGGTTCTAATGTGTTTTTCCTCCAACCAACAACCAGCAGGCTGCCTCTGATCTCTTTATGGCAGATGTTTGGTGAAACCATAGCGAAGAATTTGGTTAGCATCACAAACAGCTTTGCTTACATAAATGCTACTCTTCCTTTCAAAATCTCACTTTTATGAGAGAGGAAACATCCAACATCAACAAAGTTTCACATTGAAATAATATAGCAAGGCAACAGCATGTTCATTCAGTGTTTATGTTATTATATTACATATTTTCTCCAGTCTAGAAACAAACAAATTTCACTTTGGACTAATTATTTCTTTTATTGCAGATAATTAACAGAACCGTCAACCAAACTAAACCGGACCACGTTTCTGTTAAACGTGTCTTTTAGCTCATAATTCGAACTAAACCACTGAACCATTGGAATTATAATTTTTTTTTTTTGCCAATTTGAAGGCAATGGGGAGGAAGCAAAACAAAAAGTCAACAAGTAGTTTGCATCACAAAGTCTCAGTTGCATAACTGACTCGATCATTGCAATAATTGTCAATGTCCTCTGTGAATATGACCCTTTCTGGACATATTTAGAGTCTGATACAAAGATAGTCTTGACCATCGGTTCTTTCTGGAATACCGAGGCGGTGTCCATAAGAAGGGATGCAAACAACCTTCAAAAAGCAACATGATGAGAGAGAAAAACGTGTGAAGTATTGGCTCCAGATTGTGGGGTGTGGAACTCTCTGAAAGGTTCAGATGCAGGGGCTTTTCCCTGTAGCTCACCCAGGACCTGCCCAGAGCTGGTCAAGGTTTGCCCACATGTGGTACAAATAGTCTGAATGACCCAAAACTTTGCCGCTTAGCAGCCGGCACTGGAAGCCATGATTTGAGCCAAGCAGAGCTTTTGTCCTGTTAGCTCGGTAGCATGAAACGACATCCGAGTCCATCTGTCTTCCTGCTCTTTCTTCAAAGCCACATGAACAAACGTCCCTCAAACCTGCAGTGCTGCTACTGCTTCCTTACCAGCGGCGATCAGAATGTACGGGTCCTTCATCAGCGTGAACAGCGGCGTTCCCTTCTGACTCTGTGTGACAGAAGAACAGCATGTAGGTCATGACATGCGGCGTTACATGCCAATACCTCTGAGCAAAGCAACTTCTGGAAGCATTGCACTGCAAAACGTTTCTTATTCGTGACTGACGCTGACGGTAACGACTATTCACAAACTGCATGTTTTGTCTGTTTTCTGTAAAGCGCTTTGAAAAGTCTTTAAGTACAGAAGTGCTACTGATGAAGAGTCAAACAGACCATTTCTGATATGAACTTAGAATATGACTGTGGTGACTGACAGACTCCCAAACAGAGGGATATTGAACATATTAATCATATTAATCAAAAGGCGACAGACAACTCTTAGCGGTGGATCACTCGGCTCGTGCGTCGATGAAGAACGCAGCTAGCTGCGAGAACTAATGTGATTTGCAGGACACAGAGCTGGTCAAGGTTTGCCCACATGTGGTAAACCTTGACCAGGTTTACCACATATAATGGCATATATAACAGAATATATGCCATTCTGTTATATATAACAGAATGGCATGTTATATATAACATGCAAGAAACAGAAGGAGGCAGAAAAAAATCAAACGTAAATAAAGAAAAATATATTTGTAAAAAATTGTAGTCTCACAAAATGGATTATCTTTCAGTTTGGGCTCAATAGGGGTGAATGCTCTCTGCCAGGGAGCCATTTGGTTGCATTTTTTGACACAAATGCATGAGACTTAATTAAATATGCATTCAGAGCTTGATGTAAGTTCCAATGCCTGTGTAAGGCTTGGACAATTTCTAACTTGGCATCAGGAGACGCTCCCTTCGGTTCCACCTTGACCGTTCACCGGTGCAGAAAGGCAAAAAGCTAGCATGGACACCTGACTGGCCTGTACAAAACATGGACTGGAACCTGACTGAAGACCTACAGGGTGAATTAGAACTGACTCTGAGAGGCCTGGTCCTCTCGTCCCACATTAGTGTCTGACCTCACAAATGTGCTCCTTGGAAAATACTCCAAAATGAGGTACAAAACGAACGCCAAGTTCAGAACATTTATTCAGCTGTTATTATTTTTGCTTAAATCTGTGTATAAAGGCCTAAATAAAAACTAACTTATAAATTATGTAGAAAACATCAGCGGACAGATAATCAATACAATACGACTGAATGGATGAGAAACACACTGACCTCAGGTTCCACCTTGGTAGGCTGAAGAACAAAGAGCTGCAGAGCTGAAAAGATATAGTAAATATTAAGTAAATAAAACAAGAAGCTACTGGAATCCAGTTGATCAGAAATGATTCAAAGTGGTGAAGGAACCCTGAGCAATATTTAGGAGTCCGCCTGTTCTCACCCCCATCGAAGAGAGCCAGGAACGCCAGAACGAGGAACGGAGCCGTTTTCCCAACAAAGTCATACATCACACTGCCGAACGGGGGCCCAACTGCAGGAGACAACAATGACTGAGAGTCACTGCAGTTAGCAACCCGACCCATCAATGAATGTGTGGATGTAAAGAAAGAGTGACTCTAGTTTTAAAAACTACATGTTCCTTTTCTATTTGCAATTTGTCTTGAAGTGACGGACTCCCGGTATGATCGATAGTGATATCTGCTGAGAAATGAGATCAAGGGCTGGTGAGCAACACCTTGTGTGATTCAGTGACCGGACCTGCATGTGCAAAGGCAGCGACAGGCTCACAGTTTTTCCCAGTCGCTTTGCTGCTTTTCTCAAACCATTTCTGACGTCTGCGAAACGAGCGTGTGCACTTCTCAAAACACCTGGTCCAAACAGCAAAGCACCATGGATCAAATGCAAAAGAAAGTTTCTTTCTCAAAAATCCTTAGTTCATCTCTCAAAATGAAATATGAACATGCCAGAACTTCAGAATGACAAGTCCTTGTTTGACATATTTTGGCAACCTGTTCAAGCATTTTGCATGTGGTTCAGACTATTCAGCAGAAATTCAATCAATATGACAGAATAAGCAACTGAAAATGTAGGAAAAAGGATATAATTCTATATACAAGTAGGTTATTATCCATAATTGCCTGTGCTAAAGCATTGGCTACTCATTCACAACTCAAAAGAATGAAAAACTGATTTCATGTGCACGAGTGACACAACGATTTTTGAGAGTTTTGAGAATTTCAACTCAGACAAATGCAACAAAGCGACGGAGAAAAACAGTAACAGCTATATAAAGCTGTTACTTTAAATAAGTCTACACACCCCATACATCTACACACCCCATACATCTTTCAAATACAGGTTTGGACAACCAAAAATTTAAAAAACAAGTTCACTCAAGAGGAAATGCAGAAAGAAATGCAGCAGCAATTTGCTTGTTTAAGCAGCTATAACCACTAATTGCAGACAAATAAAATCCTTCTTCATTTTCAGTTTTCTAATAAAAATCTACGGATGTTCAGAAACGATCATGATGTCGTTTCACTTGTTGCTTCCTGCTTCCATCTGAGGAAACTCAATCCCAGATCATGATGCCACTGCCACTGTGTTTCATGCTGTTTTATTGTTTGGGTCTGACATAAATGAACAGGATAATAAATCTAACAATAAACAACAACTGGACTAAAGAAACCTAATAAAACCAGAGCAACAACGAATAACTAGAATAACCAGGACGTTTTGTACATTCAAAAATAATAATCATAATAACATATCTTCCCTTTAGATACGGGTGAAGGAAGGACTCAACAGGAAAGTGCTTAAGGTGTCTGCAGGTCGGGCCGTGCGCACGGCTCCTGCTGCTGTGCAGCCAAAGTATGTGAAGCCAGCCTGCAGTGAGAGTGTGAGTGTGTGCATACCTAACACTCCCAGAGCCAGACCTCCCAGGGCGATCCCGATGGCGTGACCCCTCTCCTCATCGTCTGTGTACACACTGGCCAGCATCCCCATACCTGAAAACACACAGCAGCACTCCGCAGCCTCAGCTCAACGCCTGGGTTAGAAACGCCTTTCCACAACCGAGTCACAGTGAGACTGAGACGACACAGTAAGAACATGTTGAGATGAAATCGATATATATAGATATATATAGATATATATAGATATTAGTTGTGTTTTGATTATTCAACTTGAAGACAATCACTTTTAGCATGTATTTTACATTCATACAATTTTCACATTCAATTTTTTTTTTTGTTGTCATAACTTATTTTTTTACATTTTGAAGAGTCTAAATCGTTGGTCAGAATAGTGATGAGTTTCCATCTGTGCATGAATGAGTACATTTCAGGTCAGGTTCTTGTTTCTGCACTATGTGCTTAAGCCATTTATGCACTTTCATCTCCTGACCTGTTCCAGAACAGCATCTGCCTTGGGCCAAAGGGACAAAATGTCAATGACATTACAGTAAAATTGCACAATATTTTGCTGATTTTGCTGCAAAAACATTGGGTTGAAGTCACTGCTGCCTCAGCGTCACTTGATGTCAAAGGATGGCATTTAACTGATACGGCGAGCGATGAAAAGTTATGTTTAACGTTAAACATTATTGCAAATATCGTAAAAATTGTAAAAATTTATTGTAAATATTTCTAAATTAGCAACACAATATTTAGGATTTTGAATGCAAAAGCAACTAGGCTTAAATCAATTAAGTGCATGACAAATGAGAAGAAATGCAATCATTTTCATTTGCTTGATTTGTCATTTTTCTCTCTTTTTACCAAAAACTAAAAATCTTCAATTCGGCGTCTGATCCCAACTAGAACTTTTTCTGAAAAATAATTTTGTTTACACTGGCGACATAATTTATTGTATTTGTTGTTTTCTGTATTTCTTTCTAATAGCCTAAATGTCTTCCAGTTCCGGTGTTTAAACGTTGATTAGAATTTAAAGTTTATTGATCTTTGAGAAAGCGTTCTTGCATTTTTGCATCGTTACTACTATATTACTGGAAAACAACAATGTTATCGTTTATCGCAATACGCCCTGGCACAATGTATCGTCCAGTTATCGCGACACTGATGTTCAATATTCAATTTTGATTGAATGCTGAAACAGACAACGATTCACTGACACTTTAACAGTTCAGTGGTTTTATCAATGTGTTCTGGCCCTTTAAGAGCGTTCAGATTTTGAACACGGCCCAAACTGAAAAAGAATTTGAGCGTTTGGTCTGATGTCAGAACCTCACCAGCTTTCAAATAGACAAACAGAGCGACGGGTTGTCTTCGGTTTATCAAATTAAAAGGCGTTTACCAGCCACTGATGAGCAGGAGGAGCCGACACCTTGAAGCGATCTGGCCAGAAACAGCAACGTGTAGCTGGATGAAAAGGCGAACACTTCACAGCAGGATCACAAAGAATAAACCGTCAGACGCAGAGCAAGGCAGGGCGGCTTATTGATCATCAGCACTGATTTGATCGAACTTACTGATGGTGGACAGAAACATAATACAGAAGCCAGCAAATATAGGAAGTTGGTATCCAATTCTGAAAGGGACACAGAAGGTGAAAGGCATGTCAGCAATACATACATCATGCTTAGGGTTGTAGATGTAAATAAGCATTTTATGGAGAATTGAGTAGAAACTGAGCAGGTAAAAAAAAATAAAATAAAATAAAAAGCATCTGTTTCATCTGCAAATGTGAGGATGAAGCAACGATGGAGAGAACTTAGCAGACCTGAAAACAAGAGACATTTAGAAAACAACGTGACGGAAGCTGACCATGAACGTTTTCCACTTTATTTCATTTTATAATTCTGTGTTGTTTTCTCATTTTGCTGCCCTCTGACACATAAGAAACCTGAATTTCCACAGTCTGTCCTCTGACTGCGTCCTTGTGTCTTGCACTTCGGTTCCCCTCAGCCTGCTGGTTGGACTGAAAGGCCAAACCGGCTGTGTTTATCCGAGCTTGGTTTCAGAGCCGCCGTGTCTGCGCGGTAAACATCAGGCACACTTGAATTGTCTTGATTTGCCTTTCACTCCTCTGTCAAGGAGTGAAAGGCACAGACAAGCTGCAATGCCTCAATTACTGCATATGAAGCAAAAACTAAGTGTTGCTTTTGGGATAAATGTTGGGAGATGTCGGCCCTTTGTTTTCCCTCTAAAAAACACGTCTGGTCATCAGGGACGGGGCGGCTGTGTTAAAGCCACAGAATCATTGATTAATGCCAATTTATTGAGAGCACGTTCTTGCAATTTTGCTAATAAATACATAAACAACACAGATCACTGGATTATAAAGTTGAGTCATTTCTACATCCATTCATTCCGCTTGAACCTCATGACAAAATGAATGTAACTGCGATGCCATAACATGCTCCTGAAAACACTGATGAACAATGACTGAAGCCTCATGATGGGACGGTTACTTTTTGCACCGATTGATCCCAGTGGCTGCACATATTTTGTCCTGGGATCTCGTAAACCTCGATAGGAACGACAACGGAGTGAAATGCTTCATTGTTGGAGTGACAAACCCCATATTTTAAACCCAGACCAAAAACACAGAGCAACGTATTCCCTTCAGAAAGCAGCACATCTTGAACCTGTGGTCGACCCCACAGCAGGAACTATTATTGCACGTTTCATTGCAACCATCACGACAACCAGCCTGTTTAATTGAGTGCATGTTTTGGTCAAAAACGTCAATTTCAGTCCAAGCAGCTCGGATGCATCACTGTATGGATCCGGATCGTACGTCTAAAGATGACAAACATCTGCAGCTGCTGAAACGCTGGCTTTCATCTCAAAACTGTTCAGCTGTCGTACAAAACGAAACCCAGGAAAACCGACCACGTTGTTTCTGCCTCTGTGTCAGCGGCTGATGAGCTGATCCTGACGTTCGCTTCTTCTTGTTCTGTCTGTCAAACTCCTGTCGGTTTGAAGCCTGAGCAGCTCTCTCACACTGCAGCCATCTGGGCAAAACCAGGCAAATGTAAACATGCACACACATCCAAACCTCTGTGATCAGGAATTCTTCTCTGCTTGATCCACTGGCTGTTAGATCTGTTGTTATGAATCTTTAGCCGGAAAAAACAAACAAAAACAAAAAAAACATCCAACTGTCATTTACCATTTCATCAAAACCCCCTAAGGGGAGTCTGTTGCTGTTGTGTTTTTAAATTTGCTTGATGTTGTCATACATAAGATCATACTTGCAATAATGCTTTTAAAAACACAACAGGAAATTTAATCTACAGTTTCTGACAGGAAGCCTGTGATGTGTAAGAAGTTCATGTCACATATTCTTCTCTCCCACTTTTTCTCTAAAGTTTGAGGCAAAATCACATCAGGAGCCTAAAACATCTGAAGAAAGTTCTGACTGGACCCAACAGGCCAAGTAAGTTTATCCATCTGGAGGTTTTTTTTTTTTTCAGCTCTAACTAAATTAATAGCTGAGAATTTAAAATCCAAATTTCTAGTACTGATAACCCGATTGTTATTGAGTCAGCTTGTTCGTTTCATACCTTTACTGGTCTTGACAACTTTATTGTCATTCAAAAAATCTTCAGCATGGCATATTTAACGCTGCACCTCCTCATATTGCTTCCAAAACACTAAGAGAAAACCTCCACCAGTTCGATCGGTCCGATTCATTGACGTTCTGGATTGTAGCAAGAAAACCGAAGAGACCGACACTGTTTACGCCTCCTAACGGCCAATCGTGCGGCTTCTCTGTCATGCATCTGGCATCAAGCCTCGCCGTCTCTTCATACTCCATGACAAATCATCGCAGCTCGTCTAGAGCCTCATGGAAACTCCCACCACTGATTCCCAAAGGGACTGAGATCTGAGCCACTCCAAGAATTTTATGTCGGAACAGATTTCTTGAACTTAGCCTTCCGAATGCCAACATTATGTTCTAGTTTCATGATCCCAGCAAGAGCAACGAGTTTCCAAGTGCCTGAAGCAGAAAAAGCCCCCATCATGACGCTTCCACCACCGTTAAGACCTTGAACTATGTTGTTACGGTTGAAGACTTCTCTCTTCCGTCTCTGAACAAAAGTAACACTGTTTGCACCCAAAGAGCTCAGGTTCGGTCTCTTCGGACAAAAGGACAGACTTCCAAATCGCATCGCCACGTTTCAAACCTCCATGGGCAAAGCTTTAGGCTGGAGCTAATTTATGGAGAGCGTTCTGTCATTTCATCGGCGGGGATCACAAATCTGATCTTCACCGTGAATGAAAACAGCTTGGGAAGACCGTCAGAGTCTTCACTTTATGAAACAAAACTAGTTTTTCAGATTTAATCTGTTTTGACGTTTCAAAATTAGCAGATGGATGGACGCAGATTCTAGATTTGACCCAATTTGGAATCCAACAAAAAAGGGTCAAAGTTGAATCATTGTTATCAATAGCAGTCACTGATTGATTCACTACAAATTGGCTGATTGGGTTTGTTTGTTTTTTTTATTTTGATTTGAGGTCTCAAAACATGAAGGCAAAGTAATGCGGTATGAAGCAGAATCCACTCGGGCTCATGTCGACATTTAGCTCAGCGTAGGAACGCTTTGGCTCGTGACCCGACGGAGAGCAACAGCGCGAGCTGAGCAGGAGCTGTACCTCTGCTGGTCAGCGGCCCTATGAAGGGTCAGTGAGCAGCTGCACGGTGGCCTTGGGACGCAAACAACATCAACTACATTTCTGATGAGCAGCCTGCTGGTGGACTGAGGGCAGTCGGAGGAGTTGTGCGGAAGCGGTGGGCGCTGCAGCCGTCGGTCGCGCCGGCCGTGGAGTTGGGTCGATAGCCTGACGCTGTTGTCGTGACAGGAGACACGATGGCGTGGAAAGAGCTGGATGGAGCCTGCAGCGACAGGCTGCCGTTCCTCATCTCCACGTCCGCAGACTCATCCAGGTTGTACAGGTAACTGGGAATGATGGGAAACTGCGGGACGAGAGGCAACGCATCAGCCACGCAGGGAAACAGGACCAGTGTACACTGGTATCCAAATAAAGCTGTCCAAAGTTTCCACAGGTGTTATTTCTAATCGCATCACGGAGCGTTTCTCTTTGAGTACACACACAGACCTCTACCTGTTAGTTTTTGACTTTTTAAGATTTCAGGTCTGTAGCCTTTGCAAAGCCTTTGTCACCCTGATAGATGCTGTATACATACACTATGCTACTATACCTTAGTAGAACAACAGCCTGACATGAGCAACAAGACAGAGCACCAAGAGTCTAAGTTGAAACACATCAATGAATATTTACAATAAACTTACAAAAAATATCAAAGAACTGGAGAAAAAAATTTAAATTATATTAATGTCTTATATTTAAGACATTAATATTTGAATGTATTAACTTATAAACGAAGCACACTG
>CAKLNU010000498.1:0-22704 GCA_922788865.1 Poeciliopsis turneri | reverse complement strand
TCGAAAGCCTTTTCCACACGTCTGACATACGAAAGGCTTCTGACCTGTGTGAATCATGATGTGAGCAGTTACATTTTCTTTATTGGTAAACCTTTTCCCACAGCTTGTGCATGAGAAAGGCTTCTCACCTGTGTGAATCCTCATATGAACAACTAACTGATATTTGGTTCGAAACTTTTTCCACATGTCTCACATGAGAAAGGCTTCTCACCTGTGTGAATCTTCATGTGAAGATGTAACTGATATTTGGCTCGAAAGCTTTTTCCACATGTCTCACATGGGAAAGGCCTCTCACCTGTGTGAATCTCATGTGATTGCCTAAATTAGATTTGCTTGTGAAACTTTTTCCACAGCTAACACAAGTCAAAGGCTTCTCACCTGAGTGAACTTTCATATGATAAATTATACTGGCCCGGTGGCCATAATGTTTTCCACAGATTGAACATGTGAAAGACTTTTTGCCCTTGTGAGTTCTCTTATGTGTTTTCAATGCATTTACTTGATTGAAGGATTTGTTACAAATTTCACAATAATGTAATGTTTGGTCAGGGTGAGCCTTCTTGTGTGTTTTTTGTTTTGAACTCTCAGATGTGCTTTTCAGCTGTTTGGTTTTCTGACATAATTCATTTTGTTTTTGCTTCTCATCTCTTATTTTTTCTGGCTCTTCAGAATTGCTTCCTTCCTCATTCTGGTTCTCACCTTCAGCAGAGTCATGAGGGATGAGTTGGTTCCTCTGTGGTTCTGTTTCATTAATGTGCAAATAATGCACATTAAGAGGATTCAGCAAAATGTCATCAGTCTCCTGTTTCAACACAAGCTGCTCTTCATCCTGACTGATGCCGAGTTGCTTCTCTTCCTCTTTGAGCTTTTGATTTTCTGGTTCTACTTGCTCCTGTTTTATCTCCAGAGGTTCTGGTTCCTGTTTTATCTCCAGAGGTTCTGGTTCCCGTTTTATCTGCACAGGTTCTGGTTCCTCTTGTTCTAAAGTGGAGTTCCCCTCCTGGTTGCTGAGATCATCGTCTTTACAGGCAGAAAAAATGTTGGAGATCTGGATAAAAACACAAAACAAAAACTTTTTAATTTCGAGTCAAACAATGAACCCTTCACTTTAATCCCTTGATGCATCTAATGAGCCTTTTCTTTGATTATTCTGAAATTACAATATTTTATGTGTGAAAATCAGTCAAAACGTATTATGGATATTTTTGAAAGCGTCTCTATTGTATTGAGCGTTTCAGAATTATTACAGAGAGATTAGTTTATAGTTGATGCATCTAAACTTCCACAAAGCCAGCTGTTAGTCAAACGTATCTCACAGCAGAGCAAAAGGAGACAATGGCTAATTGTTAGACCTTTGCAAAGGTAGAGAGCATTGACAGATTAGATCAGCTTCACATTCAAGTATTGGCTGATCACCAATTCCCCACAATTAAGGAAATCAATAGGTTGCAATTAGTGCACTCTTATTTACCAGACTCCAAAAAACATTAACATCTCTGCAGTCTTTTGTCTTCAGCCACATCTTCTGCCATTGTAATAAAAATGTTAAATGTTTCTGTTAAATTATTTCACTCAGTTCATGCATGCAAGAGCAAATATTCATAGTATAGTGCAAGAAACAGGCAAACCCAGAGTCACAGCAATGTGGCTGAATCCACAGAGGACAGGATGAGTTCTGCAGGTGTTTAGTAAGATTGCATTTCCACCTGCTGACCAGTTTTCCTGTCACTAAAGTCAGTTTTCCTTCGTTCATCGTTTGACGTGTACAGATAATTGTGTGCGTCTCATTTTCGTTCTCTGCCTCTGACTAGTTTCAGTTGCAGAGTCTTCAACGCTGCTGGTCTTTCAATAAAGATATAAAAACAAAAAATAAATCCTTCTCCAGGTTATTGAACAGTTTCTCTGTTTCCTTTATCCTTGTAGCCCAACATCTGAAATTAGGTTATGATTAGATATATTCTAAGATATCTATAATAATGCTATGATTAGACAAAACATGTATTTGAAATATCTTCAATGAAATTCTGAAAAGTATAAATGAAGTCAGATTTACTATCATGTTGCTTGGAGGTTTCAATTCAAGATATCTAAAGTGAATTACTGCCTGAAATCATATTGCAGATAATTAATAATCAAACATTTTATTTATGGGCACATTTCTTGACTCCCAAAGACGCCATGATAAAATACATGAAATCAATTAAAACTCATCGTCAAAAAACAATCAAGATAAAAAATCCTGAGAATTTGTCTCTTTACGTTTCTTACCAGGCAGAAGTGAATGCAGTGAGTTACACAGTCTGCAGCTCCAAACACTCTGACCAGGACAAGAACTCATCTCAAAAATGAGACAAACCAGCAGATAAACATGTTACATGTTTATCTCTGCAAACCCATTGAAAGATCAATGGTGTTGGCTTCTCTTTAGCATTTGAATTGTGAATGGTCGGAACAAAAAGTGGGATATCTTAGATTTACTTTGACTAGCCATTATGTGATTATATGAAATATATGCTTCACATAGTAATACACAATAGATATCTTGAATTGAAACCACCATATAGATAACTGGTAAATCTGATGTCATTTATAATAGTCAGGATGTAATTAAATATACCTGTAAGACACATTTTGTCTGGTCAAAAAACATAATAATATTGTTTAAACATATCTAGTCTGAAACTAATTTCAGATATAAATCAGAAAAGAAAGTGATAGAACGACCTGCCATAGGAAAACTGATGCACTTTATGGAATAATAATAATATTTAATAATATTTGCTGTAATCGACCTGACCTCTCCAAGCAGCTGTTTCTATCTTATCAGTTCATTTAATCCTGGAAAACATTCATCCTAATTCCGTCTCTCACATCGTTTCCTTTAATCTGTCTCGTGCATTTCATCCAGCTTCATATCATCAGTAAAGGTGAAGCTGTTTCGTACCTATCCGCTGTAAGATGACCTTTCGGGATCCGGGTGAAACCCAGCAGTCTGCGCTGATCCTCCATCTCTTCCTCCATCTTGACGCTCATGTCTTCCAACTCTGTGAATGTTGATATTTCAGCAGGAATTACCAGCTGGTGGATAAACTCTCTCTGAGGCTCAACTGAACACATTTTACACCAAACATTCACATATTTACCGAAAACTAGCGACGCGTTTCTGTCGCTGGTTTACAGTGTCGAGTAAACCAGCAGGATTCTTATGAAGCTTCTGTTTGTGGAGCAGGAAGTGACGTTTGAAGCTGCGCGAGCGGGCCGTACCACGTGACTAATACCGGAAGTGATTCCTCTGTTTGCTTCCGGGTAGAAATGGCACTAAAACGCTGCTGTTTCACCCGCGTTACATTTACTTGTTTTAGGATTTTATTGTTTTTGCTCCTTTTTAAGATTATTCATCATTTATTACGTAAAAAACCAACACAGTGGATCATTTGTTATAACTTCTGTTTCAAAAGGTTAAGCTTGGTGTCCAAATGATACACTGTAATTATTCAGTTCCACAGAGCTCTACTGACTAGCTGATACTAACACATTCAACAGCAAAACCAAATTTAGTTTCACCTCAGATGATTTTCAGAAATGATTCCGTTTAAAGAAACGTTAAAGTCCACAGCTGGATGTGAAAACAATATGCAAAGGACCACACTGCTTCATAGCTTTTTAAAACATCCTGGTTATTCTCAGTCATGGTTCAGGATTCTTACTAACAAAATGTCCATCATGTTTTTAGCAGATTGTCTTATTGAAAATCTCTGCATCGCTTTTTCTGGTTCTCTGTGTTGCAGTGATGTTGAATTGTTTCCAGCCTAAATTTGAATAGGGCGATATCTGCTGGTCAATCTGTAACATTGCATTAGATTATAACAAAGGAAAAGTAGTCATTAAATCAACTTAAAAAAAACAACCACAGTAGAAACAAAAAGGCCGGTTATGCGATATGATTTGCTTTATAAGAAGCTGTCAGTCGCCTCCTTCTGTGCGTTTCTCTTTTTTCTTAATGGAAGATATTGAATTGATGCACTGACCGTTCACGTGAGCTAATGAGGACTTTTCTGAGAAATCTCAATAACTGAAATGGAAATCAAATGTTTGTCGAGACAATAATCCTTCTTTTTGCTTTTGTACTATGCATGTGTACATATATGTTGGAGTTCATAATAATGCATGTTCTTAAATAACGTATGTTAAAAAATAGACAGTTGCTTGGGAGAAATGATGAGAGAAAAGACTCAAAAAGCAGTAAGTTTTACATGGGTCCTAATACACAACTGAACTGAAAAAAAAGACAAACCATCATTACAGTTAAAACAAAATTTATTATCCAAGAATGGCATGGAAGCAGTTTTTGTTTGACACAATGAAACAGAATCTATATCAAGAATACATTTTCTAACATCCCAAATAATAAAAACCTTCTCAAACAAATACTGTTACAGATTTTTTTTAAAAAGTCACATGAATGAAAAAATAATTTCAATTTACAGTAAACTTAGCAAGAATAAAGTCGATGCAGATGTTTTAACAAAAAAGGGAAAACATCTCAGTTTTCATCATAACTTGGCGAAATGTAGAAACGTCTGGATTGTTGCCAACATATGACCAACAGTATGAATCACAAACTCAAGAAGATGCAATGAAAAAAGTAAAGTGTATTTAGATTCAACTTTACAATAAAAAATGTAATCTAAATGTACTAGGGCTGTTTAACGAACCTTTGAGGCAGATACATTGTCCATGAGGAATTTTAATAACAGGTCTTCAAATCACTCAAGGAATTGTTTTGGCTCTAAAACATAACTACTTAACAGTTCATGTAGCAACGGCTAACATGCGTCCTCTAACCAAAATCAATGAAATAAAACAAAGTACAAGTACAAGTACAAGGAATAGCCATACAATAACAGCTTTGCAAGTCTAAATCTGAAGACATTCAAATACATTGTAGCTTCAAGAGACGGACTATGAGTATCTCATTCGATTTGAAAAAACATTAAACATTCACGCATAACTTGGTAAGCTCTTAAAATCTCACTTAAAAACCATTTTAAATGAAAATATAAAACAGACAGAAGTGAAAGTCTTGTGTTTTAGATAAACATTCTATTTCAAATGCTTTTTCTTCTCCAAGCTGCTACACTATGGAGATGTTACCCAGCTGTAATTACTCTGCTTCCAAACACTGAGTGTCTTGGTAGCTCAGGAGTCAGATTAAGCCGTTCAGCCCACATGGGTGCTCAAGTGAAGCGTTAATTCACTATGCAGATGGAAACCTTTTCCACAGGTTTCACATGAGAAAAGGATTCTCCCGTGCATGAGCATACATGTGACGAGTTAAACTGACTTGACAGAGGTAAGTTTTGCCACAAGTCTCACATGAGAAAAAGCTTCCTTTCTGTATGAACTCTCATGTGACTAGTTAAAAGTTTATTATAACGGAAACTTTTTCCACAAAGCCCACAAGAAAATGCCTTCTCAACTCTATGAGTATGCTCTTGTGAGAAGTCTAAAATGGTGTTTTGATGTGAGAATGTTTTCCTAAGTCCCCACAAGAGAAACGCTTTTCACCTGTAGGAGTCCTAATATGTTCAGTTAAATTCATTTTTCATGGAAACCTTTTTGCACAGGTCCCACAAGAGAATGGCTTCGCACTTTTGTGAGACCACATGTGAGACGTTAACTGCCTTTTGTGCGTGAACCTTTTTTCCACAGGTCTCACAAGAGAAAGGTTTCTCACTAGAATGTCTCAATATGTGGCTATTTAAACAACTTCTGCTTCTGAAACCTTTCCCACAGCTTGTACATTTGAAAGGCATCTCACCTGTATGAATTCTCATATGAACAACAAACTGAGATTTGACTCGAAAGCCTTTTCCACACGTCTGACATACGAAAGGCTTCTGACCTGTGTGAATCATGATGTGAGCAGTTACATTTTCTTTATTGGTAAACCTTTTCCCACAGCTTGTGCATGTGAAAGGCCTCTCACCTGTGTGAATCATCATGTGATTGCCTAAATTAGATTTGCTTGTGAAACTTTTTCCACAGCTAACACAAGTCAAAGGCTTCTCACCTGAGTGAACTTTTCATATGATAAATTATACTGGCCCGGTGGCCATAATGTTTTCCACAGATTGAACATGTGAAAGACTTTTTGCCCTTGTGAGTTCTCTTATGTGTTTTCAATGCATTTACTTGATTGAAGGATTTGTTACAAATTTCACAATAATGTAATGTTTGGTCAGGGTGAGCCTTCTTGTGTGTTTTTTGTTTTGAACTCTCAGATGTGCTTTTCAGCTGTTTGGTTTTCTGACATAATTCATTTTGTTTTTGCTTCTCATCTCTTATTTTTTCTGGCTCTTCAGAATTGCTTCCTTCATCATTCTGGTTCTCACCTTCAGCAGAGTCATGAGGGATGAGTTGGTTCCTCTGTGGTTCTGTTTCATTAATGTGCAAATAATGCACATTAAGAGGATTCAGCAAAATGTCATCAGTCTCCTGTTTCAACACAAGCTGCTCTTCATCCTGACTGATGCCGAGTTGCTTCTCTTCCTCTTTGAGCTTTTGATTTTCTGGTTCTACTTGCTCCTGTTTTATCTCCAGAGGTTCTGGTTCCTGTTTTATCTCCAGAGGTTCTGGTTCCCGTTTTATCTGCACAGGTTCTGGTTCCTCTTGTTCTAAAGTGGAGTTCCCCCTCCTGGTTGCTGAGATCATCGTCTTTACAGGCAGAAAAAATGTTGGAGATCTGGATAAAAACACAAAACAAAAACTTTTAATTTCGAGTCAAACAATGAACCCTTCACTTTAATCCCTTGATGCATCTAATGAGCCTTTTCTTTGATTATTCTGAAATTACAATATTTTATGTGTGAAAATCAGTCAAAACGTATTATGGATATTTTTGAAAGCGTCTCTATTGTATTGAGCGTTTCAGAATTATTACAGAGAGATTAGTTTATAGTTGATGCATCTAAACTTCCACAAAGCCAGCTGTCAGTCAAACGTCTCTCACAGCAGAGCAAAAGGAGACAATGGCTAATTGTTAGACCTTTGCAAAGGTAGAGAGCATTGACAGATTAGATCAGCTTCACATTCAAGTATTGGCTGATCACCAATTCCCCACAATTAAGGAAATCAATAGGTTGCAATTAGTGCACTCTTATTTACCAGACTCCAAAAAAACATTAACATCTCTGCAGTCTTTTGTCTTCAGCCACATCTTCTGCCATTGTAATAAAAATGTTAAATGTTTCTGTTAAATTATTTTACTCAGTTCATGCATGCAAGAGCAAATATTTATAGTATAGTGCAAGAACCAGGCAAACCCAGAGTCACAGCAATGTGGCTGAATCCACAGAGGACAGGATGAGTTCTGCAGGTGTTTAGTAAGATTGCATTTCCACGTGCTGACCAGTTTTCCTGTCACTAAAGTCAGTTTTCCTTCGTTCATCGTTTGACATGTACAGATAATTGTGTGCGTCTCATTTTCGTTCTCTGCCTCTGACTAGTTTCAGTTGCAGAGTCTTCAACGCTGCTGGTCTTTCAATAAAGATATAAAAACAAAAATAAATCCTTCTCCAGGTTATTGAACAGTTTCTCTGTTTCCTTTATCCTTGTAGCCCAACATCTGAAATTAGGTTATGATTAGATATATTCTAAGATATCTATAATAATGCTATGATTAGACAAAACATGTATTTGAAATATCTTCAATGAAATTCTGAAAAGTATAAATGAAGTCAGATTTACTATCATGTTGCTTGGAGGTTTCAATTCAAGATATCTAAAGTGAATTACTGCCTGAAATATATTGCAGATAATTAATAATCAAACATTTTATTTATGGGCACATTTCTTGACGCCCAAAGACGCCATGATAAAATACATGAAATCAATTAAAACTCATCGTCAAAAAACAATCAAGATAAAAAATCCTCAGAATTTGTCTCTTTACGTTTCTTACCAGGCAGAAGTGAATGCAGTGAGTTACACAGTCTGCAGCTCCAAACACTCTGACCAGGACAAGAACTCATCTCAGAATGAGACAAACCAGCAGATAAACATGTTACATGTTTATCTCTGCAAACTCCATAGACAGAACAATGGTGTTGCTTCTCTTTAGCATTTGAATTGTGAATAGTCGGAACAAAAAGGGGGGATATCTGAGATTTACTTTGACTAGCCATGATGTGATTATATGAAATATATGCTTCACATAGTAATACACAATAGATATCTTGAATTGAAACCACCATATAGATAACTGGTAAATCTGATGTCATTTATAATAGTCAGGATGTAATTAAATATACCTGTAAGACACATTTTGTCTGGTCAAAAAACATAATAATATTGTTTAAACATATCTAGTCTGAAACTAATTTCAGATATAAATCAGAAAGAAAGTGATAGAACGACCTGCCATAGGAAAACTGATGCACTTTATGGAATAATAATAATATTTAATAATATTTGCTGTAATCGACCTGACCTCTCCAAGCAGCTGTTTCTATCTTATCAGTTCATTTAATCCTGGAAAACATTCATCCTAATTCCGTCTCTCACATCGTTTCCTTTAATCTGTCTCGTGCATTTCATCCAGCTTCATATCATCAGTAAAGGTGAAGCTGTTTCGTACCTATCCGCTGTAAGATGACCTTTCGGGATCGGGTGAAACCCAGCAGTCTGCGCTGATCCTCCATCTCTTCCTCCATCTTGACGCTCATGTCTTCCAACTCTGTGAATGTTGATATTTCAGCAGGAATTACCAGCTGGTGGATAAACTCTCTCTGAGGCTCAACTGAACACATTTTACACCAAACATTCACATATTTACCTAAAACTAGCGACGCGTTTCTGTCGCTGGTTTACAGTGTCAAGTAAACCAGGAGGATTCTCATGAAGCTTCTGTTTGTGGAGCAGGAAGTGACGTTTGAAGCTGCGCGAGCGGGCCGTACCACGTGACTAATACCGGAAGTGATTCCTCTGTTTGCTTCCGGGTAGAAATGGCACTAAAAACGCTGCTGTTTCACCCGCGTTACATTTACTTGTTTTAGGATTTTATTGTTTTTGCTCCTTTTTTAAGATTATTCATCATTTATTACGTAAAAAACCAACACAGTGGATCATTTGTTATAACTTCTGTTTCAAAAGGTTAAGCTTGGTGTCCAAATGATACACTGTAATTATTCAGTTCCACAGAGCTCTACTGACTAGCTGATACTAACACATTCAACAGCAAAACCAAATTTAGTTTCACCTCAGATGTTTTCAGAAATGATTCCGTTTAAAGAAACGTTAAAGTCCACAGCTGGATGTGAAAACAATATGCAAAGGACCACACTGCTTCATAGCTTTTTAAAACATCCTGGTTATTCTCAGTCATGGTTCAGGATTCTTACTAACAAAATGTCCATCATGTTTTTAGCAGATTGTCTTATTGAAAATCTCTGCATCGCTTTTTTCTGGTTCTCTGTGTTGCAGTGATGTTGAATTGATTCCAGCCTAAATTTGAATAGGGCGACATCTGCTGGTCAATCTGTAACATTGCATTAGATTATAACAAAGGAAAAGTAGTCATTAAATCAACTTAAAAAAAACAACCACAGTAGAAACAAAAAGGGCCGGTTATGCGATATGATTTGCTTTATAAGAAGCTGTCAGTCGCCTCCTTCTGTGCGTTTCTCTTTTTTCTTAATGGAAGATATTGAATTGATGCACTGACCGTTCACGTGAGCTAATGAGGACTTTTCTGAGAAATCTCAATAACTGAAATGGAAATCAAATGTTTGTCGAGACAATAATCCTTCTTTTTGCTTTTGTACTATGCATGTGTACATATATGTTGGAGTTCATAATAATGCATGTTCTTAAATAACGTATGTTAAAAAATAGACAGTTGCTTGGGAGAAATGATGAGAGAAAAAGACTCAAAAAGCAGTAAGTTTTACATGGGTCCTAATACACAACTGAACTGAAAAAAAAGACAAACCATCATTACAGTTAAAACAAAATTTATTATCCAAGAATGGCATGGAAGCAGTTTTTGTTTGACACAATGAAACAGAATCTATATCAAGAATACATTTTCTAACATCCCAAATAATAAAAACCTTCTCAAACAAATACTGTTACAGATTTTTTTAAAAAGTCACATGAATGAAAAAATAATTTCAATTTACAGTAAACTTAGCAAGAATAAAGTCGATGCAGATGTTTTAACAAAAAAGGAAAACATCTCAGTTTTCATCATAACTTGGCGAAATGTAGAAACGTCTGGATTGTTGCCAACATATGACCAACAGTATGAATCACAAACTCAAGAAGATGCAATGAAAAAAGTAAAGTGTATTTAGATTCAACTTTACAATAAAAAATGTAATCTAAATGTACTAGGGCTGTTTAACGAACCTTTGAGGCAGATACATTGTCCATGAGGAATTTTAATAACTGAGGTCTTCAAATCACTCAAGGAATTGTTTTGGCTCTAAAACATAACTACTTAACAGTTCATGTAGCATCGGCTAACATCGTCCTCTAACCAAAATCAATGAAATAAAACAAAGTACAAGTACAAGTACAAGGAATAGCCATACAATAACAGCTTTGCAAGTCTAAATCTGAAGACATTCAAATACATTGTAGCTTCAAGAGACGGACTATGAGTATCTCATTCGATTTGAAAAAACATTAAACATTCACGCATAACTTGGTAAGCTCTTAAAATCTCACTTAAAAACCATTTTAAATGAAAATATAAAACAGACAGAAGTGAAAGTCTTGTGTTTTAGATAAACATTCTATTTCAAATGCTTTTTCTTCTCCAAGCTGCTACACTATGGAGATGTTACCCAGCTGTAATTACTCTGCTTCCAAACACTGAGTGTCTTGGTAGCTCAGGGAGTCAGATTAAGCCGTTCAGCCCACATGGGTGCTCAAGTGAAGCGTTAATTCACTATGCAGATGGAAACCTTTTCCACAGGTTTCACATGAGAAAAGGATTCTCCCGTGCATGAGCATACATGTGACGAGTTAAACTGACTTGACAGAGGTAAGTTTTGCCACAAGTCTCACAGGAGAAAAGCTTCCTTTCTGTATGAACTCTCATGTGACTAGTTAAAAGTTTATTATAACGGAAACTTTTTCCACAAAGCCCACAAGAAAATGCCTTCTCAACTCTATGAGTTCTCATGTGAGAAGTTAAAATGGTGTTTTGATGGAAATTTTTTCCACAGGTCTCACAAGAGAAAGGTTTCTCACTAGAATGTCTCAATATGTGGCTATTTAAATAATTTTTGGTTTTGAAACTTTTTCCACAGGTCCCACATGTGAAAGGCTTTTCATCTATATGAGTCATCATGTGATTAAAGTTAAAGAGCCTTTCCAACTGTACGTTTTCCACAGGTCACACAAGAGTAAGGTTTCTCATTAGCATGCAAGCTCATGTGATAAGGTAAACAACTTCTGCTTCTGAAACCTTTCCCACAGCGTGTACATTTGAAAGGCATCTCACCTGTATGAATTCTCATATGAACAACAAACTGAGATTTGACTCGAAAGCCTTTTCCCACACGTCTGACATACGAAAGGCTTCTGACGTGTGTGAATCATGATGTGAGCAGTTACATTTTCTTTATTGGTAAACCTTTTCCCACAGCTTGTGCATGGGAAAGGCCTCTCACCTGTGTGAATCATCATGTGATTGCCTAAATTAGATTTGCTTGTGAAACTTTTTCCACAGCTAACACAAGTCAAAGGCTTCTCACCTGAGTGAATTTTCATATGATAAATTATACTGGCCCGGTGGCCATAATGTTTTCCACAGATTGAACATGTGAAAGACTTTTTGCCCTTGTGAGTTCTCTTATGTGTTTTCAATGCATTTACTTGATTGAAGGATTTGTTACAAATTTCACAATAATGTAATGTTTGGTCAGGGTGAGCCTTCTTGTGTGTTTTTTATTTTTTCTGGCTCTTCAGAATTGCTTCCTTCATCATTCTGGTTCTCACCTTCAGCAGAGTCATGAGGGATGAGTTGGTTCCTCTGTGGTTCTGTTTCATTAATGTGCAAATAATGCACATTAAGAGGATTCAGCAAAATGTCATCAGTCTCCTGTTTCAACACAAGCTGCTCTTCATCCTGACTGATGCCGAGTTGCTTCTCTTCCTCTTTGAGCTTTTGATTTTCTGGTTCTACTTGCTCCTGTTTTATCTCCAGAGGTTCTGGTTCCTGTTTTATCTCCAGAGGTTCTGGTTCCCGTTTTATCTGCACAGGTTCTGGTTCCTCTTGTTCTAAAGTGGAGTTCCCCCTCCTGGTTGCTGAGATCATCGTCTTTACAGGCAGAAAAAATGTTGGAGATCTGGATAAAAACACAAAACAAAAACTTTTTAATTTCGAGTCAAACAATGAACCCTTCACTTTAATCCCTTGATGCATCTAATGAGCCTTTTCTTTGATTATTCTGAAATTACAATATTTTATGTGTGAAAATCAGTCAAAACGTATTATGGATATTTTTGAAAGCGTCTCTATTGTATTGAGCGTTTCAGAATTATTACAGAGAGATTAGTTTATAGTTGATGCATCTAAACTTCCACAAAGCCAGCTGTCAGTCAAACGTCTCTCACAGCAGAGCAAAAGGAGACAATGGCTAATTGTTAGACCTTTGCAAAGGTAGAGAGCATTGACAGATTAGATCAGCTTCACATTCAAGTATTGGCTGATCACCAATTCCCCACAATTAAGGAAATCAATAGGTTGCAATTAGTGCACTCTTATTTACCAGACTCCAAAAAAACATTAACATCTCTGCAGTCTTTTGTCTTCAGCCACATCTTCTGCCATTGTAATAAAAATGTTAAATGTTTCTGTTAAATTATTTTACTCAGTTCATGCATGCAAGAGCAAATATTTATAGTATAGTGCAAGAACCAGGCAAACCCAGAGTCACAGCAATGTGGCTGAATCCACAGAGGACAGGATGAGTTCTGCAGGTGTTTAGTAAGATTGCATTTCCACGTGCTGACCAGTTTTCCTGTCACTAAAGTCAGTTTTCCTTCGTTCATCGTTTGACATGTACAGATAATTGTGTGCGTCTCATTTTCGTTCTCTGCCTCTGACTAGTTTCAGTTGCAGAGTCTTCAAACGCTGCTGGTCTTTCAATAAAGATATGAAAACAAAAATAAATCCTTCTCCAGGTTATTGAACAGTTTCTCTGTTTCCTTTATCCTTGTAGCCCAACATCTGAAATTAGGTTATGATTAGATATATTCTAAGATATCTATAATAATGCTATGATTAGACAAAACATGTATTTGAAATATCTTCAATGAAATTCTGAAAAGTATAAATGAAGTCAGATTTACTATCATGTTGCTTGGAGGTTTCAATTCAAGGTATCTAAAGTGAATTACTGCCTGAAATATATTTCAGATAATTAATAATCAAACATTTTATTTATGGGCACATTTCTTGACGCCCAAAGACGCCATGATAAAATACATGAAATCAATTAAAACTCATCGTCAAAAAACAATCAAGATAAAAAATCCTCGAGAATTTGTCTCTTTACGTTTCTTACCAGGCAGAAGTGAATGCAGTGAGTTACACAGTCTGCAGCTCCAAACACTCTGACCAGGACAAGAACTCATCTCAAAATGAGACAAACCAGCAGATAAACATGTTACATGTTTATCTCTGCAAACCCCATAGAAAGAACAATGGTGTTGCTTCTCTTTAGCATTTGAATTGTGAATAGTCGGAACAAAAAGGGGGATATCTGAGATTTACTTTGACTAGCCATGATGTGATTATATGAAATATATGCTTCACATAGTGATTATATGACAATAGATATGCTTCACATAGTAATACACAATAGATATCTTGAATTGAAACCACCATATAACTTACTGGTAAAAATGTTATTTTTATACCTGTAAGACACATTTTGTCTGGTCAAAAAACATAATAATATTGTTTAAACATATCTAGTCTGAAACTAATTTCAGATATAAATCAGAAAGAAAGTGATAGAACGACCTGCCATAGGAAAAGCTGATGCACTTTATGGAATAATAATAATATTTAATAATATTTGCTGTAATCGACCTGACCTCTCCAAGCAGCTGTTTCTATCTTATCAGTTCATTTAATCCTGGAAAACATTCATCCTAATTCCGTCTCTCACATCGTTTCCTTTAATCTGTCTCGTGCATTTCATCCAGCTTCATATCATCAGTAAAGGTGAAGCTGTTTCGTACCTATCCGCTGTAAGATGACCTTTGGGATCCGGGTGAAACCCAGCAGTCTGCGCTGATCCTCCATCTCTTCCTCCATCTTGACGCTCATGTCTTCCAACTCTGTGAATGTTGATATTTCAGCAGGAATTACCAGCTGGTTGATAAACTCTCTCTGAGGCTCAACTGAACACATTTTACACCAAACATTCACATATTTACCTAAAACTAGCGACGCGTTTCTGTCGCTGGTTTACAGTGTCGAGTAAACCAGCAGGATTCTTATGAAGCTTCTGTTTGTGGAGCAGGAAGTGACGTTTGAAGCTGCGCGAGCGGGCCGTACCACGTGACTAATACCGGAAGTGATTCCTCTGTTTGCTTCCGGGTAGAAATGGCACTAAAACGCTGCTGTTTCACCCGCGTTACATTTACTTGTTTTAGGATTTTATTGTTTTTGCTCCTTTTTAAGATTATTCATCATTTATTACGTAAAAAACCAACACAGTGGATCATTTGTTATAACTTCTGTTTCAAAAGGTTAAGCTTGGTGTCCAAATGATACACTGTAATTATTCAGTTCCACAGAGCTCTACTGACTAGCTGATACTAACACATTCAACAGCAAAACCAAATTTAGTTTCACCTCAGATGATTTTCAGAAATGATTCCGTTTAAAGAAACGTTAAAGTCCACAGCTGGATGTGAAAACAATATGCAAAGGACCACACTGCTTCATAGCTTTTTAAAACATCCTGGTTATTCTCAGTCATGGTTCAGGATTCTTACTAACAAAATGTCCATCATGTTTTTAGCAGATTGTCTTATTGAAAATCTCTGCATCGCTTTTTTCTGGTTCTCTGTGTTGCAGTGATGTTGAATTGATTCCAGCCTAAATTTGAATAGGGCGACATCTGCTGGTCAATCTGTAACATTGCATTAGATTATAACAAAGGAAAAGTAGTCATTAAATCAACTTAAAAAAACAACCACAGTAGAAACAAAAGGCCGGTTATGCGATATGATTTGCTTTATAAGAAGCTGTCAGTCGCCTCCTTCTGTGTGTTTCTCTTTTTCTTAATGGAAGATATTGAATTGATGCACTGACCGTTCACGTGAGCTAATGAGGACTTTTCTGAGAAATCTCAATAACTGAAATGGAAATCAAATGTTTGTCGAGACAATAATCCTTCTTTTTTGCTTTTGTACTATGCATGTGTACATATATGTTGGGTTCATAATAATGCATGTTCTTAAATAACGTATGTTAAAAATAGACAGTTGCTTGGGAGAAATGATGAGAGAAAAAGACTCAAAAAGCAGTTAGTTTTACATGGGTCCTAATACACAACTGAACTGAAAAAAAAGACAAACCATCATTACAGTTAAAACAAAATTTATTATCCAAGAATGGCATGGAAGCAGTTTTTGTTTGACACAATGAAACAGAATCTATATCAAGAATACATTTTCTAACATCCCAAATAATAAAAACCTTCTCAAACAAATACTGTTACAGATTTTTTTAAAAAGTCACATGAATGAAAAAATAATTTCAATTTACAGTAAACTTAGCAAGAATAAAGTCGATGCAGATGTTTTAACAAAAAAGGAAAACATCTCAGTTTTCATCATAACTTGGCGAAATGTAGAAACGTCTGGATTGTTGCCAACATATGACCAACAGTATGAATCACAAACTCAAGACGATGCAATGAAAAAAGTAAAGTGTATTTAGATTCAACTTTACAATAAAAAATGTAATCTAAATGTACTAGGGCTGTTTAACGAACCTTTGAGGCAGATACATTGTCCATGAGGAATTTTAATAACAGGTCTTCAAATCACTCAAGGAATTGTTTTGGCTCTAAAACATAACTACTTAACAGTTCATGTAGCAACGGCTAACATGCGTCCTCTAACCAAAATCAATGAAATAAAACAAAGTACAAGTACAAGTACAAGGAATAGCCATACAATAACAGCTTTGCAAGTCTAAATCTGAAGACATTCAAATACATTGTAGCTTCAAGAGACGGACTATGAGTATCTCATTCGATTTGAAAAAACATTAAACATTCACGCATAACTTGGTAAGCTCTTAAAATCTCACTTAAAAACCATTTTAAATGAAAATATAAAACAGACAGAAGTGAAAGTCTTGTGTTTTAGATAAACATTCTATTTCAAATGCTTTTCTTCTCCAAGCTGCTACACTATGGAGATGTTACCCAGCTGTAATTACTCTGCTTCCAAACACTGAGTGTCTTGGTAGCTCAGGGTCAGATTAAGCCGTTCAGCCCACATGGGTGCTCAAGTGAAGCGTTAATTCACTATGCAGATGGAAACCTTTTCCACAGGTTTCACATGAGAAAGGATTCTCCCGTGCATGAGCATACATGTGACGAGTTAAACTGACTTGACAGAGGTAAGTTTTGCCACAAGTCTCACAGGAGAAAAGCTTCCTTTCTGTATGAACTCTCATGTGACTAGTTAAAAGTTTATTATAACGGAAACTTTTTCCACAAAGCCCACAAGAGAATGGCTTCGCACTTCTGTGAGACCACATGTGAGACGTTAACTGCCTTTTGTGCGTGAACCTTTTTCCACAGGTCTCACAAGAGTAAGGTTTCTCATTAGCATCAAGCTCATGTGATAAGGTAAACAACTTCTGCTTCTGAAACCTTTCCCACAGCTTGTGCATGAGAAAGGCTTCTCACCTGTGTGAATCTTCATGTGAACAACTAACTGAGATTTGGTTCGAAAACTTTTTCCACATGTCTCACATGGGAAAGGCCTCTCACCTGTGTGAATCATCATGTGATTGCCTAAATTAGATTTGCTTGTGAAACTTTTTCCATCAATTGAACATGTGAAAGACTTTTTGCCCTTGTGAGTTCTCTTATGTGTTTTCAATGCATTTACTTGATTGAAGGATTTGTTACAAATTTCACAATAATGTAATGTTTGGTCAGGGTGAGCCTTCTTGTGTGTTTTTTGTTTTGAACTCTCAGATGTGCTTTTCAGCTGTTTGGTTTTTCTGACATAATTCATTTTGTTTTTGCTTCTCATCTCTTATTTTTTCTGGCTCTTCAGAATTGCTTCCTTCCTCATTCTGGTTCTCACCTTCAGCAGAGTCATGAGGGATGAGTTGGTTCCTCTGTGGTTCTGTTTCATTAATGTGCAAATAATGCACATTAAGAGGATTCAGCAAAATGTCATCAGTCTCCTGTTTCAACACAAGCTGCTCTTCATCCTGACTGATGCCGAGTTGCTTCTCTTCCTCTTTGAGCTTTTGATTTTCTGGTTCTACTTGCTCCTGTTTTATCTCCAGAGGTTCTGGTTCCTGTTTTATCTCCAGAGGTTCTGGTTCCTGTTTTATCTCCAGAGGTTCTGGTGCCTGTTTTATCTGCACAGGTTCTGGTTCCTCTTGTTCTAAAGTGGAGTTCCCCTCCTGGTTGCTGAGATCATCGTCTTTACAGGCAGAAAAATGTTGGAGATCTGGATAAAAACACAAAACAAAAACTTTTAATTTCGAGTCAAACAATGAACCCTTCACTTTAATCCCTTGATGCATCTAATGAGCCTTTTCTTTGATTATTCTGAAATTACAATATTTTATGTGTGAAAATCAGTCAAAACGTATTATGAATATTTTTGAAAGCGTCTCTGTTGTATTGAGCGTTTCAGAATTATTACAGAGAGATTAGTTTATAGTTGATGCATCTAAACTTCCACAAAGCCAGCTGTTAGTCAAACGTCTCTCACAGCAGAGCAAAAGGAGACAATGGCTAATTGTTAGACCTTTGCAAAGGTAGAGAGCATTGACAGATTAGATCAGCTTCACATTAAGTATTGGCTGATCACCAATTCCCCACAATTAAGGAAATCAATAGGTTGCAATTAGTGCACTCTTATTTACCAGACTCCAAAAAAACATTAACATCTCTGCAGTCTTTTGTCTTCAGCCACATCTTCTGCCATTGTAATAAAAATGTTAAATGTTTCTGTTAAATTATTTCACTCAGTTCATGCATGCAAGAGCAAATATTCATAGTATAGTGCAAGAACCAGGCAAACCCAGAGTCACAGCAATGTGGCTGAATCCACAGAGGACAGGATGAGTTCTGCAGGTGTTTAGTAAGATTGCATTTCCACGCTGCTGACCAGTTTTCCTGTCACTAAAGTCAGTTTTCCTTCGTTCATCGTTTGACGTGTACAGATAATTGTGTGCGTCTCATTTTTGTTCTCTGCCTCTGACTAGTTTCAGTTGCAGAGTCTTCGAACGCTGCTGGTCTTTCAATAAAGATATGAAAACAAGAATAAATCCTTCTCCAGTTTATTGAACAGTTTCTCTGTTTCCTTTATCCTTGTAGCCCAACATCTGAAATTAGGTTATGATTAGATATATTCTAAGATATCTATAATAATGCTATGATTAGACAAAACATGTATTTGAAATATCTTCAATGAAATTCTGAAAAGTATAAATGAAGTCAGATTTACTATCATGTTGCTTGGAGGTTTCAATTCAAGATATCTAAAGTGAATTACTGCCTGAATCATATTGCAGATAATTAATAATCAAACATTTTATTTATGGGCACATTTCTTGACGCCCAAAGACGCCATGATAAAATACATGAAATCAATTAAAACTCATCGTCAAAAAACAATCAAGATAAAAAATCCTGAGAATTTGTCTCTTTACGTTTCTTACCAGGCAGAAGTGAATGCAGTGAGTTACACAGTCTGCAGCTCCAAACACTCTGACCAGGACAAGAACTCATCTCAAAATGAGACAAACCAGCAGATAAACATGTTACATGTTTATCTCTGCAAACCCCATAGAAAGAACAATGGTGTTGCTTCTCTTTAGCATTTGAATTGTGAATAGTCGGAACAAAAAGGGGGATATCTGAGATTTACTTTGACTAGCCATGATGTGATTATATGAAATATATGCTTCACATAGTAATACACAATAGATATCTTGAATTGAAACCACCATATAACTTACTGGTAAATCTGATGTCATTTATAATAGTCAGGATGTAATTAAATATACCTGTAAGACACATTTTGTCTGGTCAAAAACATAATAATATTGTTTAAACATATCTAGTCTGAAACTAATTTCAGATATAAATCAGAAAGAAAGTGATAGAACGACCTGCCATAGGAAAACTGATGCACTTTATGGAATAATAATAATATTTAATAATATTTGCTGTAATCGACCTGACCTCTCCAAGCAGCTGTTTCTATCTTATCAGTTCATTTAATCCTGGAAAACATTCATCCTAATTCCGTCTCTCACATCGTTTCCTTTAATCTGTCTCGTGCATTTCATCCAGCTTCATATCATCAGTAAAGGTGAAGCTGTTTCGTACCTATCCGCTGTAAGATGACCTTTCGGGATCCGGGTGAAACCCAGCAGTCTGCGCTGATCCTCCATCTCTTCCTCCATCTTGACGCTCATGTCTTCCAACTCTGTGAATGTTGATATTTCAGCAGGAATTACCAGCTGGTTGATAAACTCTCTCTGAGGCTCAACTGAACACATTTTACACCAAACATTCACATATTTACCTAAAACTAGCGACGCGTTTCTGTCGCTGGTTTACAGTGTCGAGTAAACCAGCAGGATTCTTATGAAGCTTCTGTTTGTGGAGCAGGAAGTGACGTTTGAAGCTGCGCGAGCGGGCCGTACCACGTGACTAATACCGGAAGTGATTCCTCTGTTTGCTTCCGGGTAGAAATGGCACTAAAACGCTGCTGTTTCACCCGCGTTACATTTACTTGTTTTAGGATTTTATTGTTTTTGCTCCTTTTTTAAGATTATTCATCATTTATTACGTAAAAAACCAACACAGTGGATCATTTGTTATAACTTCTAATGTTTCAAAAGGTTAAGCTTGGTGTCCAAATGATACACTGTAATTATTCAGTTCCACAGAGCTCTACTGACTAGCTGATACTAACACATTCAACAGCAAAACCAAATTTAGTTTCACCTCAGATGATTTTCAGAAATGATTCCGTTTAAAGAAACGTTAAAGTCCACAGCTGGATGTGAAAACAATATGCAAAGGACCACACTGCTTCATAGCTTTTTAAAACATCCTGGTTATTCTCAGTCATGGTTCAGGATTCTTACTAACAAAATGTCCATCATGTTTTTAGCAGATTGTCTTATTGAAAATCTCTGCATCGTTTTTTCTGGTTCTCTGTGTTGCAGTGATGTTGAATTGATTCCAGCCTAAATTTGAATAGGGCGACATCTGCTGGTCAATCTGTAACATTGCATTAGATTATAACAAAGGAAAAGTAGTCATTAAATCAACTTAAAAAAACAACCACAGTAGAAACAAAAGGCCGGTTATGCGATATGATTTGCTTTATAAGAAGCTGTCAGTCGCCTCCTTCTGTGTGTTTCTCTTTTTCTTAATGGAAGATATTGAATTGATGCACTGACCGTTCACGTGAGCTAATGAGGACTTTTCTGAGAAATCTCAATAACTGAAATGGAAATCAAATGTTTGTCGAGACAATAATCCTTCTTTTTTGCTTTTGTACTATGCATGTGTACATATATGTTGGGTTCATAATAATGCATGTTCTTAAATAACGTATGTTAAAAATAGACAGTTGCTTTGGGAGAAATGATGAGAGAAAAAGACTCAAAAAGCAGTAAGTTTTACATGGGTCCTAATACACAACTGAACTGAAAAAAAAGACAAACCATCATTACAGTTAAAACAAAATTTATTATCCAAGAATGGCATGGAAGCAGTTTTTGTTTGACACAATGAAACAGAATCTATATCAAGAATACATTTTCTAACATCCCAAATAATAAAAACCTTCTCAAACAAATACTGTTACAGATTTTTTTTAAAAAGTCACATGAATGAAAAAAATAATTTCAATTTACAGTAAACTTAGCAAGAATAAAGTCGATGCAGATGTTTTAACAAAAAAGGAAAACATCTCAGTTTTCATCATAACTTGGCGAAATGTAGAAACGTCTGGATTGTTGCCAACATATGACCAACAGTATGAATCACAAACTCAAGACGATGCAATGAAAAAGTAAAGTGTATTTAGATTCAACTTTACAATAAAAAATGTAATCTAAATGTACTAGGGCTGTTTAACGAACCTTTGAGGCAGATACATTGTCCATGAGGAATTTTAATAACAGGTCTTCAAATCACTCAAGGAATTGTTTTGGCTCTAAAACATAACTACTTAACAGTTCATGTAGCAACGGCTAACATGCGTCCTCTAACCAAAATCAATGAAATAAAACAAAGTACAAGTACAAGTACAAGGAATAGCCATACAATAACAGCTTTGCAAGTCTAAATCTGAAGACATTCAAATACATTGTAGCTTCAAGAGACGGACTATGAGTATCTCATTCGATTTGAAAAAAACATTAAACATTCACGCATAACTTGGTAAGCTCTTAAAATCTCACTTAAAAACCATTTTTAAAATGAAAATATAAAACAGACAGAAGTGAAAGTCTTGTGTTTTAGATAAACATTCTATTTCAAATGCTTTTCTTCTCCAAGCTGCTACACTATGGAGATGTTACCCAGCTGTAATTACTCTGCTTCCAAACACTGAGTGTCTTGGTAGCTCAGGGTCAGATTAAGCCGTTCAGCCCACATGGGTGCTCAAGTGAAGCGTTAATTCACTATGCAGATGGAAACCTTTTCCACAGGTTTCACATGAGAAAGGATTCTCCCGTGCATGAGCATACATGTGACGAGTTAAACTGACTTGACAGAGGTAAGTTTTGCCACAAGTCTCACAGGAGAAAAGCTTCCTTTCTGTATGAACTTACATGTGACTAGTTAAAAGTTTATTATAACGGAAACTTTTTCCACAAAGCCCACAAGAAAATGCCTTCTCAACTCTATGAGTTCTCATGTGAGAAGTTAAAATGGTGTTTTGATGGAAATGTTTTCCACAAGTCCCACAAGAGAATGGCTTCGCACTTCTGTGAGACCACATGTGAGACGTTAACTGCCTTTTGTGCGTGAACCTTTTTCCACAGGTCTCAAATTTACTAGAATGTCTCAATATGTGGCTATTTAAATAATTTTTGGTTTTGAAACTTTTTCCACAGGTCCCACATGTGAAAGGCTTTTCATCTATATGAGTCAGCATGTGATTAGTTAAAGATCCTTTCCAACTGTACGTTTTTCCACAGGTCACACAAGAGTAAGGTTTCTCATTAGCATGCAAGCTCATGTGATAAGGTAAACAACTTCTGCTTCTGAAACCTTTCCCACAGCTTGTACATTTGAAAGGCATCTCACCTGTATGAATTCTCATATGAACAACAAACTGAGATTTGACTCGAAAGCCTTTTCCACACGTTGACTCGAAAGCTTCTGACTGAAATTGACCGTGTCATCATTATGGCATTTTCTAATTGTAATGAGAAGGCTT